>OX451737.1:701012209-701233003 GCA_948472305.1 Vicia faba
TAAGTATTTGGTGACTTGCAAGCTGCTCATGGAAGGGTTACAAAAGGAGCTAGAAATGATCAAATTTTTTCAAACTATTTTTTTCATCTCAGTCTTGAGGAAAAGGCTATTTTTCTAGCTGTCGATAGTGATATGATACTAGTTTTGGTCCTTAGCCTAATAAAAGGCCTAATAGTGAATCAGTTATAACTATATATGTCAGAAGGGGGAAGGGTAGTTATATAAGGACACCAATAGCAAGAGAGAATTGATTATGTGTATTTTCTGATAGAAACCTTTGAAGAGCACTTTGCTATGGGATTATAGGGATTCGTCTATGTAATAGTTTTAATTTCAATCAATAATACATTTTCCATTTATCTGAAATTTAAGTTTCTATCAGATGAAAAGGCTTGTTATTAGTCCATCAATGTGTTGATTCAAATATTTTTGATAAGATCATTATATTAGAATCAACAAAAGAGGTTAGAGACACTCTCAAAAATTGTTTGGTTGTTGCAAGTGCAGTAGCAAGTACAATTTTTATCGTCTTTATAGAGATTGATTGTGTTTTAAAGACCGTTCAATTATTTATATAACTTTAAGGATAATTTTATCACATGTTTGATAGTTTATGAATACATAAAATAAAATAAGATAAATAAAATTAATGAACTTTGGTGTTTAATAGTTGAGATAACATGATGGGGTTATATTTCATCGACCTATTATTTTATAATATCATTGGTCAGTACTATGCAATTCTAATAAGCTATTAATATTACCACCCATCACTCTCGTTGCAGCTCATGTCCGAGTCAATGATGTGAGATAAATTGTATTACTTGTTGTAACCGGTTTTAAATTGAGAGTTGCCACCATTAATTTCTTATTGGGAAAGGAATATAATGGATAACCCTAATTTGGTTAGAGATTCTAAGTTGTTGGACTCGTTTGTAAGTACGAAGTGCGCCTAAGAGGGGGGGGGGGTGAATTAGGTACTTTAAAAAATTTCTG
Source organism: Vicia faba (assembly GCA_948472305.1). Lineage (NCBI taxonomy): Eukaryota > Viridiplantae > Streptophyta > Magnoliopsida > Fabales > Fabaceae > Vicia > Vicia faba. The sequence continues at coordinate 701,013,206 of OX451737.1, forward strand.
ATTTTAGTAACGATGGATATTATTTTTTCTGGTTTATGGTGAGTTTATGAAAGAGTAAAGTGCGGAAAAATAAAGAGACACAAGCGATATATCCTGGTTCCCCTCATAGTCCGAGAGTACTCCAGTCCCCTTTCAAAATGAAAGAGATTTCCTTATTGTGGCAAACTTAAACAAGAACTACTCAAACCCAAGAACAATCCTCTTAGATTTTCACTATGTTAACACTGAGAAAAATCCTCTCAAAGTGACTTTACTTGTATCCAACAATCCTAGAAAAACAAGATTTATAAAACCACTTAAACTTATTTCCAACAATCCTGAGAAATAAGCAAGTATATAGCAATATTTGATTTGAGTGAGTTTGAGTAGACATGATCACTTTGAGTGATTTAATCAATGATATGATCTTATCTTCCAATGATAATAGTATACAATTACTCAAGATATATAATGCTCAAAGTTTTCTGGTGAACAATATGTGAGAGTGTGCAGAAAACTTATGTATGAAAATGTATAACATCTTGAGTTTGATTTTTGAAAAATTCAGAGAAAAATGATTGGAAGAGATGTTTAAAATGATTTTGAAAATTAGTATTTATATGTTCATAGCACCCCTTTGAAATAGCATAAAGTTCTGTAAATGAATCATGAACAATTTCCAAGATTGAGTAAAAGTTTTCCATGAATTGGTATTATGAACAGGCATGTGTGAAGCTGCTGTTTTTCAAAATTATTCAGCATGCAATCGATTGCACCCTTTGTGTAAATCGATTTCACGGGGTTTCAACAGCTAGAAATTCAAATATTTTGAGTGTGCAATCGATTGCACAAGTGTGTAAATCGATTGCATTTGAAGTTAGTAGCAAACATTGATTGAGTTACCTGCACTCCATGAGTCTCTAGAGGGAATCACATAATATAGACCATGAAATAATGAAATAGTCGATAATATATATAAAAGTTACCTGCACTCCATGAGTCTCTAGAGGGAATCACTCCTCCTAGACCACGAATCCCTTTGGCACGGAATTCAGCTTCGCTTAATCTCCTAATGCTGTAATAAAATTCGTTTTTCCTGTAGTCATCCCATGCCTCGTTTTCAGGATCGTACAAAGAGCTTGTAGTGTATGGAGTATGTACAATATCACTAACAATCTCAGGGGTTAGAGAGATTCGTGTACCTAACACATATGTCACCATCTTGCCTTTGTGAGGAGTTAAATTGCTGAAAAATGATCCGGATAATATGGACCAAATGATGAAATTAATGGTTCTAGTGCATAAGCAGTTAAATCATTTTGAAAAGAGAAACATTCTTGGGGAAAAGATGATAGCATACCATATTTAGGAGTGGACACTATCTTTCTTTGAAAATCCTTTGTAAATCTTGCTTCTTGTTCTTCGGTGAGTTGAGATTATGGATTCTCAGAGGATGATCCAACCTTTTTCTTCCCTTTATCTGAAGCTGACACCTTTCGTTTTTTCCTTGAAGCCATGGGTAAGGTGTTTTTAGGGTTTGAAAGGTTTTAGGTTTTGAGAGGAAGATGTTTTTATGAGCTGAAGTTTGGATATGATTTGTGAGTAAATAGAAATGAGTGGGTTGTATTATATGTAATGAAGTTTAATTGACTTTTCAATAATAAAGATGAGCTTGGTAATATGAGAAAGAGAGGAATTCTGACCAAAAAATAATTCTGTCATAAAAGCATGTTACAGTGGGTGCAATCGATTTGCATACAGATGCAATCAATTTGCACATAAAACAGAAGCAAAATAAAACTGAGCGCACAGAGTGCAATTGATTTTCACTTATGGTGCAATCGATTTGCACTGAAACATAAAGGTCAAAAATAAAAACATTCAGTGAGCAATCGATTTACACTATTGTGCAATCGATTTGCATCAACCAAAAACATATTTTTCTTAAACTTAAACACCACTTAACATATATATTCACATATAACAAGGTTAAGACAAATATATAAAATCATAACAAGGATAGAAAGAACCTTATATATCATGTTCATTAAGAATGCCAAGTTCTCGTCGAATCTTGTAAAACGGTTCTCTTGCCAAAGGTTTAGTGAAGATATCGGCAAGTTGATTATGAGTATCTACAAATGTCACCTCGACATATCCTTGAAGTACATGATCACGAAGGAAATTATGTCATATATCTATGTGTTTGGTTCTTGAATGCATGACCAGATTCTTTGTAATGTTTATTACACTTGTATTATCGCACCGTAGAGGAATGCATCCTAGATCGAGTCCGTAGTCACGAAGTTGTAGATTGAGCCATAAAATTTGAACGCAACTACTACCCGCTGCAATATATTCTGCTTTGGCCGTGCTAAGAGTAACACATGCTTGTTTCTTGCAGGCCCATGATACTAATGCATTTCCAAGGATGTGACAAGTACCACTTGTGCTTTTTCTATCAGTTTTACAACCTATATAATCCGCGTCAGAATAACCAACTAAGTTACAAACACTGCCTTTAGGATACCATAATCCAACATTTGTTGTTCCTTTGAGATACTTCATGATCCGTTTCACTGCCATGAGATGAGATTCCTTTGGATTTCCTTGAAAGCGAGCACATAGACAAACACTAAACATTATGTCAGGACGACTTGCTGTCAGATATAATAAGGAGCCAATCATACCTCAAAACTTTGTAATGTCGATGGAAACACCTGATTCATCTTGATCAACATATGTACCAGAACCCATTGGTGTAGACATTGCCTTACAGTTATCCATGTCAAATCTTTTCAATAGTTCCTTGCATAACTTAGATTGGTTGATGAAGATTCCATCTTTTAATTGCTTGATTTGAATTCCAAGAAAATAATTCATTTTACCCATCATAGACATCTCAAATTCTCCTTGCATCATTGCTGAAAATTCTTCACACATTTCTTTGTTTGAAGAGTCGAAAATGATATAGTCAACATAGACTTGAACTAGCAAAGTGTCATTTTTGATTTTCTTGATAAACAAAGTCTTGTCAACTTTACCCTTTTCAAAACCTTTTTCGCATAGGAAGTTACTTAGCCGATCATACCATACCCTTGGTGCTTGTTTCAAACCATAGAGAGCTTTACTAAATTTAAATACATGAGATGTATTCTTGAAATCTTTGAACTCCGAGGGTTGCTTAACGTAGACTTCTTCATTGATATATCCATTCAAGAATGCGCTTTTGACATCCATTTGGAAAAGCTGAAAATTTAATGAGCAAGCATAGGCAAGTAAGAGACGAATAGCTTCTAACCTTGCAACCGGAGTGAAAGTTTCTTAAAAATCTATTCCTTCTTCTTGATTATAGCCTTGTGCTACCAACCTTGCTTTGTTCCGAACAATTATTCCATTTTCACCAAGTTTGTTTTTAAACACCCATCTTGTTCCAATAATGTGTTTGTTGCTTGGCCTAGGGACAAGTTCCAAAACTTGATTCCTTTCAAATTGGTTTAACTCATCTTGCATAGCAATAATCCATTGGTCATCACCTAAGGCTTTATCAACTTTATAAGGTTTAATTTGAGAGACAAACGCCATGTTTAGACAAGCATCTTTGAGATTTAGTCTTGTTGTTACACCTTGACTTATATCACCAATTACTTTATCGACAGGATGATCTCTATGAGTTCTCCATTATTTTGGTAGATCATTGAAATTTGGTTCTAGTTGGGATGATTCTCCTTGTTGAGTTAGTTGATCTTTGGAAGTATTTTCTTAAGGGCCTTCTAGTAGTTCATCATCATCATCATTACAAACAATATTGTCCTCCTTGGAGGGGTTAGTTTCATCAAAAGATACATGCATTGATTATTCAATTGTTAAAGTTCTTTTGTTATAAATTCTATATGCCTTACTAGAAAGAGAGTAGCCAATAAAAAAATACATTCATCGGATTTTTCATCAAACTTACCAAGGTTATCTTTGTCGTTGTTTAAGACAAATTATTTACAACCAAAAATGTGAAAGAAAGCAATTTTTAGTTTCCTCCCTTTGAAGATTTCATATGGAGTTTTCTTCAAGATCGGTGTTATGTTAACTCTATTGCTAACAAAACATGTCGTGCTCACCACATCTGCCCAAAAATATTTTGGAAGGTTTGAATCGCTAAGAATCATTCTTGTAAGTTCTACAAGAGTCCTATTCTTTCTTTCCACCACTTCGTTTTGTTGAGGATTCCTTGCTGCCGAGAAGTTGTGAGATATTCCATGTTCTCCACAAAATTCTTCAATAGAGCATTTTGAAATTCTCCGCCATGATCACTTCTTATGGAGGCAATTGTTATAGACTTCTCATTTTGAATTTGTTTAGCATACTTCTTGGACGCCATGAATGCATCACTTTTCTGCACTAAAAATAATGTCCAAGTATATCTAGAGAAATCGTCAACAATAACCAAAGCATATACATTACCTCTGAAACTTCTTGTTATTGATGGACCAAATAAGTCCATATGTAATAATTGTAGTGGCCTTGTAGTAGACACCATATTCTTAGATTTGAAAGTTGATTATGTTTATTTCCCTTTTTGACAAGCATCACAAAGTCTATCTTTGACAAAATTTATTTTAGGCAACCCAATGAAAAGATCATGCTTGATTAGTTTATTCAAGTGTTCCATGTGAATATGAGCAATTATTTTGTGCCATAGCCATGAATCATCGTTGTTCGCCATGAGATATTTTACCTTCAAAGATGGATAATCAAGGGAAATCATGAATATATTTTTTATTATTTTACCTTTAAGTATAACCTCATGTGTGACTTCGTCTTCTATCAAGCATTCATCCTTGGTGAACTTGATCTTGAAGCCTTTGTCACAAAGTTGGTTAATACTAAGAAGATTGTGCTTTAGTCCTTCAACATAAAGAACATCTTCAATGGATGTGAAAGGTGGAGCACAAACTTTGCCTTTGCCAAGAATTATTCCCTTATTACTGTCTCCATAAGTGACAAAACCCTTGGCCTTTAGATTAGATTTAAAAATTGGTTTATGTCTCTCGTCATATGATTTGAACAACCACTATCAAGATACCAAAGATTGCATGTGGTCTTCAAGCATACCTACAAAACAAATTAGGTCTTGTTAGGTACCCAAGTTACTTTGGGTCCTTCAAAATTAGTGTCTTTCTTTACCCACACATAATGCCCACTTGCGACACTAAAGTTTCTAACATAGAAAGCATTAGGTGTATGGCCTTTAATACCACAATAGAAACAAGTAGGTTCAAAGTTACTTCTATATCTAGGAGGATAAGATTTCTTCTTAGGAAATGTTTTATTTTTGGGATAGTGATGGACCATTTTAGGTTTGTTTACTTTCTCTTTGGATGATTGATCACTAGCCTTAACAAAGATAGTTTTATTAGAACTTGGTTTTAAAAACTTTGAATATCCAAGTCCACTTTTATCATTGGAGTATCTTTGTTGGCTAAGAACATCTTCCAATCCAATTTTACCTTTTTCATATCTTTCAATAACTCTTTTCAATTGGACAATTTGGAAAGAGAGTGATTCACAATTTTTTTATACAAAATTCTGTTTTTGTTCATCACTTAATTTTTGTTTTTCTTCTTTGAAATCTTTTTCCATAGATTCACATTTTTATTCTAAAGATGAAATTTGTTTCTTTTGAGATGAAATAGTTTTATACAAAATTTTGCATTCATTTAATAGTTCATCTAGAGAACCTTGTGCATCACTATCAAAAATATAAAATTCATTACTAACCTCATTGTCTTCATTATCGGAATGGTGTGAGGCCATCAATGCTAGATTTTAACTTTCATCACTATCAGAATCGGATGAAGAACTTATTTCATTATCCTCCCATGCAACATAGGCCTTTTTGTTCTTGAATCCCTTTTTTCTTTTGCAGCCACCTTTCTTGGAGAGTTTCGAACAATCCGGCTTGATATGACCTTGCTTACCATATTTATAACATGTGACTTCTTGTGTTGATGTGGAAGCTTCCTTTTTCTTGAATTGTTTCTTTCCTTTTGAATGAGAAAACTATTTGTCATTTGTACCAAAGAACTTACCAAGCCTTTTAACAAGAAGCATGAAATTTTCATCTTCTTTCGGATTGTATTTCTTTTCAACTTCCTTGGAATCTATCTTTAAAGAAATATTCTTAGATTTCTTCTCTTGATTTTCATGTTTTTTAAGTCTTCCGAGTTCCGTTTCATATTCTTGAAGTTTCCCAAACAACGCTGCGGAAGTCATGGAGGAGAGACTTTTCTTTTATGAAATTGTAGTTACCTTTGGTTTCCATTCCCTAGTTAAGGACCTAAGTACTTTCATATTTAGTTCATCATTCATCAAAGTCTTAGCAAGAGCACTTAGATGATTTGTCAAGTGCAAGAATCTCTTTTGTAGGTCAAGGATGGTTTCTCCGGGCTGCATTCGAAATAATTCGTATTCTTGACTCAAGGTATTTAGTCTTGATCTTTTAACTTCAACAGTTCCTTCATGAGTTTGTACCAAGGTATCCCATATTTCTTTCGCTATTTTGCATTCCGAGACAAAGAAGAATTCATCCATGCTAAGTGCACCTTGAAGAAGATTATTTCCTTTTTATCATAGAGAACCTTCTTTTTATCATCTTCATCCCATGCAGCTTTAGGCTTTGATGAGCCAGCACCATTGATTACCGTTATAGGGATAAATAGACCATTCTCGAAGGCATCCCATATTTCTTCTCCTTGTGCTTCTAGATGTGCCTTCATGCGTACTTTCCAGAAGTCAAATTATTCACCACAAAAAAGAAGAGGCTTGTTGTTACTACCACCATCTCTGAAAACGGGATTTTGATTTGCGGAAGCCATTCTGGATCTTTTAGGAATAGGTTACCTATAACCTACTCTGATGCCAATTGTAAGTACGAAGTGCACCTAAGAGGGGGTGAATTAGGTACTTTAAAAAATTTCTAGTTTTAGTGATGATGGATATTATTTTTTCTGGTTTACCGTGAGTTTATGAAAGTCTAAAGTGCATAAAAATAACGAGACACAAGCGATATATCCTGGTTCCCCTCACAGTCCGAGAGTACTCCAGTCCCCTTTCAACATGAAAGAGATTTCCTTTTTGTGGCAAACTTAAACAAGAACTACCCAAAACCAAGAACAATCCTCTTGGACCAAGAACAATCCTCTTGGATTTTTACTATGTCAACAATGAGAACAATCCTCTCAAAGTTACTTTACTTGTATCCAACAATCCTGGAGAAACAAGATTTATAAAATCACTTAAACTTATTTCCAACAATCCTGGAAAATAAGCAAGTATATAACAATATTTGATTTGAGTGAGTTTGAGTAGCAATGATCACTTTGAGTGATTTAATCAATGAATTGATCTTCTCTTACAATGATAATAGTATACAATGACTCAAGATATATAATGCTCAGTTTTCTGGTTAACAATATGTGAGAGTGTGCAGAAAACTTGTGTATGAAAATGTATAACAGCTTGAGTTTGATTTTTGAAAAATTTAGAGAAAAAATGATTGGAAGAGATGTTTAAAATTATTTTTAAAATGAGTATTTATATGTTCGTAGCACCCCTTTAAAACAACATAAAGTTCTGTAAATGAATCATGAACAATTGCCAAGATTGAGTGAAAGGTTTCCATGAATTGGTGTTATGAACAGGCATGTGTAAAGTTGTGGTTTTTTAAAATCGTTCAGCATGCAATCGATTGCACCCTTTGTAAATCGATTGCACGGGGTTTCAACAGCTAAAAATTCAAATATTTTAAGTGTGCAATCGATTTCACAAGTGCGTAAATCGATTGCGTTTGAAGTCAGTAGCAAAAATTGATTGAGTGCAATCGATTGCACAAACATGCAAATCGATTGCACTTAGAAACAGTAGCAAATGTTTTGAAAAATTGAAGCATGCAATCGATTGCACTAATATGAAAATCGATTGCACTCAAGTGAAAAATGAGTTTTAGCTTAGAAAAACTTGAGTAAGGATTTGTACAATATAAAATATTTCTTTTGACCATTGAGCATCTATGTCTTAAGCTCAAAGTAAGTATTACCATTATACCTTGAAATTTTGCTAAGTGCTTAAACCAAAGACTTTATCCACATATGCTTTTAACTTGATCAATAATCTTTGCCTTCTTTGTCAATCATGGTTTTTCTTCATCAAAACAAAAGTGCATTTGAGAAGCTTTATTTTACATCGTTCTTAGACAAAGGGAAGGTGTTAGGCACCCCTCATCTACCTTGTTCACAAGGATACTAGGGTTTAGAGTTACAGCTTAGGAAATAGGGTTTTAATTTTTATTAGGGGAACTTGCTACGATTTTAGTCATATGCCTACGTTTTCTCTTATGAGGAATCAGAGTCCCAATTCGTAGTTTGCAGTTGGTTGATGTTTTTTATGGATTACAAAGATGTTTGAATTTTCCTTGTACTTAGTCTGGGTGTGTGAATACCGGAGCTATTAGACAAAGCGTGCAATCGATCAAAATATTTTTGTAATGCTTTTTGAAAATTGATTAGAGTTTAATTTGATTATGAAAAAAAGAGTTTGGTGTTGGTTAAATATTTTTTAATGTATTAATTATAAAATATCTTATTAATGCATGATTAGAAATGATTTTAATGCAATAAAATAAATATTTGGATAAGTTTGAAAAATAAATATTTGATTTATTATAATAATGATAATAAATAAATTTTAAATTAATAAATATATTAAATATACAAAATAAATAATAAAAATAATTAAATTAGAAAATGCAAGGGGGTGTAAACTACGTTGGGCTAGTAAAACAGGGGGTATAGGTAGTAGGGATCTGAATTCAGATGTTGAATTCAGGCCCAAATGCAGGGGGATTTGAGTTTGAACCATGTAGCAAAAACTAGAGTGTGTAGAGAGTAAGGGCCCAAGTCCAGATGCTGAACTTTGCCCATTAGACTGAGGGGGTGCATTTTCTTTACGCATTTAGAGAAACAAAATAAGGGGCATGACTAGCGACTGGGCCTGGCCCAAGAGGCTTGGGAGTCCGCTTGGACTCCATGCGGATTGGAGCATGATAATACAATAGGCATGTGTTTCTGGGATGTTGGATGGGGATCACACAATCATGATGGAAGAAGCATGGTAACATGCATGGGATGGCATGCATCAGAGTATTGGAAACAAGATTTTTTTTTACAAAACATTTTATCATTTTTCATTCTCTCTCTCTGATTTATACTTTGCTTCTCTCTTCTACCCACACAACCATAACACAGAAAAACCTAAATCATTATCGCTCCTCTCAAACCCTAATCGACAGCGATTGAACCTAAACCCCACGATTTAAACACTAAACAACCTCAATCATGAAACAAAATAGAAAAAGAAACAATAGCTAAGTTTTCGTTACCTCCGATCGTGATTTTCATTCCAGCCTCCTCTGTGTGATTCTCCCTCTAATCCATTTTTCTTTTGTGTTTGACAGGTACCGGACAATAGTGCTTGGAAGGAGTAGTAGCGGTACAATGAAGAAGAGCTAGGGTTTCATATGTTGAAACCCCAAGCTTGAACGGAATGACGGTGGTTCAAGGATCTACTTCCTCTCTCAGGCAATTCCTTCTCTGTTCTTCAATCTCTATTCAATTTTCTCTCACTTTCCTTATAATTTTTTAGGTCTTCTTATAGTGTTCTAGGTTTAGATGATTTAGGAAGGTTCTTTATGATATTCGTTACTAATAGACTGATTAGAGAATTAGGGATTCATTTTTATTTGTTTGTAATTTTGATACAAATCTGTATAAGTTTGATTTAATGGTTTGATTCTGTTTTGATTTGATTCGATTACAAATGTAAACCTTCGGAAAATCCAAATGTGAAAGATTTGATCTGTTTTTGATTATGTTGTAAAGATTTTTGGATAAATCAAAGATGTAAATATTTTATTTTGATTTGAACAGTAATAGTTTTTAGCCCTAAACATGCATTTTTTCCTATCCTAATCTGAACAGTAGGTGTTGTTCTAGTTTTGGGCTTGGGCTCTAAATGAGCTGGACCGTGCGATTATGGGTTGAAAGTCCAATTCTTACTTTTCTTAGTTAAGAGTTTTTTTAATTAATAAAACAAAACACCATTTTTAATTACGTTTAAAAAATATAATGATCTTAATAACATTTATTGTAAAAACAAATTCTTAACAAAAACCTGATAATGGGCTAAACTGTTTTAATTTATTGGGCCTAAAAAATGAATTTCTTATGGGCCTCTTTGATTAAAATAAAACATACCCTCTTCTTATTTAAAACGAGCCTTAATACCATAGTGGGTCGATCCAATTTAATCAATAAATCCCCTCATGTACTCAACATACCCCCCCCCTTCTATAGAATTCTAAATGGGCCAATAACTTTGCATGGGCCTTTCTGATTTAGAAAGGCCCAAGAGTTCTCAAATAATGTAAACCCTCCTTCAAAATGGGCTGAAACCAAAAGCTTTAACCAAAACGAAATGGGCCCCCAATTTTACATGGGCCTTTTCTGATTTAGAAGGGCCCATTAGTTTTTAATAAGGTGAAAACCCCCCTTTGTAAACTTAAACCTCATATATACGAATACATTATAAAGAAAATGATAATTATGGAATTTCATAAGGGATAAAAGATTAGAAATCAGTAGAGAAAATTTGGGGTATGGCAGCTCCCCCTATTTAATCACCTTTTGATTGAATAATGTGAGAATACGTAGGTCTCACACGCTCTGATCAGAAGTTTATTAAATAATGAAAGACCCCAAAATTTGTCCGAGAGATTATAAGGATACGATGTACAACATTCCCATGGGTATGAAAAGTAGGCATAGATAATGATGTATCATCTTACCAGCATTTGAACCAAAATTTATGATTTGACTTAGATACGACAACGCGGATAACCTGTCAATATCTAAAAAAGATCATAGAATTTTACATATTTACCATAACCTAGGAGGTAAAATAATACAAGTTTTTGAAAAGATGACTTAATAATGCTTGGAGGCTAGTATAGTAAGTTTATTGGCGCAGATTTTGTCTATTCATCGCAACCTAGGGAATGAATAAAACAAATTTTGATAACACATTGCTGCATGAGGACTAAAGCAATGGATTACACATATTTCATTATGTTTACTACAACCTAGGGAGTAAACAGCACGAGGATGAACCTGTGTATTTTATGGCAACCTAGGGGATAAAAGACAACAGGGGTGGGTTTACGTTATTCATCACAACCTAGGGGATGAATAATATAACCCTGAAAATTTGCGTATCTATCACAACTTAGGGGATAGATAATTGAAAAATCTTGATAACACATCGCTACATGGAGATTAACACAATGAATTATATCGCAAATTTTGTCATGTTTACTACAACCTATGGAGTAAACAGTACGAGGATGAACCTGTATATTTTATCGCAACCTAGAGGATAAAAGATAACAGGGGTAGGCTTATGTTATTCATCACAACCTAGGGGATGAATAGCATAACCTTGAAAATTCGCATATCTATCGCAACCTAGGGGATATATATTTGAAAAAGCTTGATAACACATCGCTGCATGGAGACTGACGCAATGAATTATATCGCAAATTTCATCATGTTTACTACAACCAAGAGAGTAAACAGTACGAGGACGAACCTGTGTATTTTATCTTAACCTAGGGGATAAAAGACAATAGGGGTGGACTTACGTTATTCATCACAACCTAGGGGATGAATAATATAACCGTGGAAATTTGCATATATATATTGCAACCTAGGGGATAGATAATTGAAAAAGTTTGATAACACATCGATGCATGGAGATTGACGAAATGAATTATATCGCAAATTTCGTCATGTTTCCTACAACCTAGGGAGTAAACAGTACGAGGATGAACCTGTGTATTTTATCGCAACCTAGGAGATAAAAGACAACATGGGTAGGCTTATGTTATTCATCACAACCTACGGGATGAATAACATAACCTTGAAAATTCCATATCTATCAAAACCTAGGGGATAAATAAATGAAGAAGCTTGGTAACACATTGTTGCATGAAGACTGACGCAATGAACTATATCACAAATTTTGTCATGTTTACTACAACCTAAGGAGTAAGCAATGAGAGGATGAACCTGTGTATTTTATCGTATCCTAGGGGATAAAAGAAAATAGGGTGGGCTTATGTTACTCATCACAACCTACGGGATGAAAAATATAACCTTGAAAATTCGCGTATCTATCGCAACCTAGGAGATAGATATTTGAAGAATTTGTGCATTTACCATAACCTAGGGGGAAAACGCCACAAAGATGAATTCATGTATTCATTGAAACCTAGGGATAATATGAATCTGTTAATTCACACACCTACCACAACCTAGGGGGTAGATGATTGAAAAAGTGTTTTTGATGATGAAATCTTAGATAACTAGATCAAAGATGGGATCATATTTTTTTATCGATTGTGTCTGCTCTCAACCAAGGTAATTGTTTATTTTGTTGAATTGACAAAGGGCCCCAAGATATTGGTTTCACACAAAGTATGTTTGGAAAAAAATGTTATGTATGTTGTATATGCATATTGTCCCAGATTAATATGGAACCTAGAGTGTATGCACGTCAAATATGTTGTGTATGCCCCAAATATTTACATATGTACCAAATGTGTGTATATACCCCAAAATGTAATGAATTTTTTTTTCGATACTCTCTCCTTTTGAACCAATGGTTTTGTGTTACCAACTCCCCCGACATTTTATGTTGCATTGTCGTGGTATTTTGAATTAATTTGAATAAGATGAATAAGTGTCCACAGGATCTTGATATTTGTATCATAGGCGCAAGCGTAGGTGTGGACGTAGACGTGGATGTAGGTGTGGATGTATACATAGATGTGGACATAGGCGTGGCCGTGGAAATAGGCATGGACGTGGACGTAGGCGTGGATTTTCTTTTTATGTTTTTCTAACCAAAATGCTTTTTGATGTCTTATCAAACGCTTTTATTTTTCGAATCCCCAAAATGATTTCAATGCAGTATTTACAAAAATAATTGTAGTATTTTGCAAACAATTCTAAAAAGAAAAAAATTAAATTGAAACATTTGGAAAAATCAATGTTTTATTTATAAATATGCCTCTGAATAGGAGAGCATACAAGATGCAATTCCTTGAAAGAGGTAATTACAAAAAGTTTTAAAACTGAAAAATGACAATGAAAATGATAATTGCTACTACTTCTTTTCCCCAATATCCTTTTGATAGATACAATCTCCTTTGCTTCTGAGTTGAATGATTTGGATCAATCTCTTCCTTTGTGGTTTGTAGTCGTAGTTTTTAGATCGCAGTTTTTTTGTTCTTTATTTCTTTGAATAAGATCCCTAATTTTTGCATGGATTTCCTTCTCAGGTTTTCAATCCACCGGGAAAAAAATTTATGTGTGTCCCTAACTTTTTCCTGGATCGCCCTTTAGGGTTTTCAATCCACCGGGACGCTCCTTTTTTCCTAAGTCTCCTGTTTAGGGTTCGAACTTAGCTAGATTTTTATATATAGTATTTTTTGACTACGTCTAAATTTTCTGGATATTGTAGCTCTTCCCCATCCATTATTGGGAGGATGAGACCACCACCGAAGAATGTTATTTTTACCACATATGGACCTTCATAATTGGGTGTCCATTTACCACGTGAATCGAGGCGAGGTAGTAGAATCTTCTTGAGTACCAAATCACCTTCTTTGAACACTCGAGGGTGGACTTTATTATCGAAGGCTTTCTTCATACGCTTATAATATATTGGCCGTGGCACAAAGCTATCAAGCATTTCTCTTCAATGAGATTGAGTTGATCCAGTCACGTCTGTACCCACTCTGCTTCTTCAAGCTTTGTTTCCATTAGAACTCGAAGTGATGCAATTTCTATTTCGACTGAGAGTAATGCCTCCATGCCGTATATCAGAGAGAAAGGAGTTGCACCTCTTGATGTGCGTACAAAAGTACAATAGCCATGTAGAGTGAATAAAAGCATTTCATGCCAATCTTTGTATGTCTTCACCATTTTCTAAATGATTTTCTTGATGTTTTTATTGGCAACTTCAATGGCCCTGTTCATCTTGTGTCTATATGGTGAGGAATTTTGATGCTCGATCTTGAAATTATCGCATAACTCCTTCATTATTTTGTTGCTTAGATTGGACCCGTTGTCCGTAATGATTCTGCTTGGAACCCTATATCTGCATATGCCATTTTATTTGATGAATCGAGTAACCACTTGAATTGTCACATTTGTGTAGGATGCTTCTTTTACCTATTTGGTGACATAATCAATGGAAACTAGTATGAACCGGTGTCCATTAGATGCTTTTGGTTCCATCATGCCTATCATATTAATTCCCCACATCAAAAATGGCCAAATAGAACTCATGACATTCAAAGGAGTTGGTGGAACATTCATTTTTTTGGCATAGATTTGGCATTTATGCATATCTTTGTGTAATGGTAGCAATCAACTTCCATCGTTAACCAATAATAACCCGCTCGCTGGATTTTTCTAGCCATGGCATGCCCATTTGTATAAGTTCCAAAATACCTTCATGGATTTCTCTCATAAGCATATTTACTTCATGTCTCTCCACACACCTGAGTAGAAGCATATCTTAGTTCCTTTTGTATAACACATCACTACTCAAATAATTTTGAGGCTAGCTTCTGCAGAGTACATTTGTCAATGATAGAGGCATTTTCTGGATATTCGTGTTTTTCAAGGTACCTCTTGATGTCACAGAACCAAGGCTTGTTATCTGGTCCCTCTTCAATAGCAAGGCAATATGCAGGATCTTCAACATTTCTAATTGTAATACGGTTTGTGGTTTGGCCAAGTTACTTTGAGCATGGCAGATAAAGTTGCCAAGGCATCTACCACCTGATTTTCTTCTCGTGGGATATGATTGTAGGTGATCTCCGTGAATTCTGTAGCTAGCTTTAAAACATGATCCTGATATGGAATCAATTTTGGATATTTAGTGTCCCATTCTCTATTGACTTGGTATATGAGTAGAACAGAGTCGCCAAATACATCGAGATGTTTGATTCTTAGATCGATAGCAGCTTCTAGACCCACGATACAAGCTTCGTACTCAGCGATATTATTGGTGCAGTAAAAACATAACCTTGTAGTATAAGGCTTGCGATAATGTATCGGAGAAGTCAAAACTTCCCCGATGTCGTGCCCTAGTGCATTTGAAGCTTCATCAAACATGAGTGTCCAACATGCTCCTGGTCCAGGTCCTTCATTGGGCCTTGGTATTTCGTAGTCACCTATAACCATGATATCTTCATCCGAAAATTAAACCTCATCGGTTGATATTCTGGTAATGGCTGATGAGCTAGACGGTCAGCTAGTACACTACCCTTGATGGCCTTTTAAGTAACATATTAGATGTCATACTCTGATAGTAACATCTGCCATTGGGAAATCCTTCCTGTAAGAGCTAGCTTTTTGAACACATATTTTAAAGGATCCATTCTTTCTATTAACCCTGTGGTGTGAGTTAACATGTATTACCTCAATCTTTTAGTATCCTAAGCCAATGCATTAATAAGTTTTCTTGAGAAGTGAGTACCTGATTTCGCAATCAGTAAATTTCTTACCGTGGTAGTAGATCACATGCAATTTTCTACCTGTTTTGTCATGTTGTCCTAGTACACATCCCATTGATCCTTCAAGGACTACCAGATACATGATAAGTGGTATTCCGGGAATTGGTGGCATTAAGATTGGTGGCTCTTGTAAATATTGCTTTATTGTCTCGAAAGCTGTCTGGCAATCATCATTCCATACCACCATCTGATCCTTTCGCAGTAATTTGAATATAGGCTCGCACGTAGCAGTTAGGTGCGATAAGAACCTTGAAGTGTAATTAAGTCGTCCTAAGAAACCACAAACCTCTTTCTCTATCCTCGGAGCTGGAATTTCTTTTATGGCTTTTACCTTGTCGGGGTCTACCTCAAATGTATACTTGTTCAGATTTAACTTTAGTTTGAACTTTCACATACAATCAAATAGCTTTTGTAAATGTATGATGTGATCCTCCTTGGTATGGGATTTGGCAATCATATCATCTATGTATACCTCCACCTCTTTGTGAATCATATCATGAAATAGTGTGACCATAGCCCGTTGATAAGTTTCCCCTGCTTTCTTCAAACCGAATGGAATTACCTTGTAACAGAAAGTTCCCAAGGGCGTCATGAAAGTAGTCTTATCCATATCTTCGGGTGCCATTTTGATTTGATTATAGCTTGAGAAACCGTCCATGAATGATAATACTGAAGCTTGAGATGTATTACCCACCAAAATATCTATGTGAGGTAACGGGAAATCCTCTTTGGGACTTGCTTTGTTCAGATCCCGATAATCCACACACATGCGTACTTTTCCAACTTTCTTGGGTACTGGTACGGTGTTAGCTATCCAAGGTGGATAATCTACCACCGGTAAGAACCCTGTGTCAAACTGTTTAAGGACCTCTTCTTGAATTTTGTTGGACATGTTCGGACGAGTTCTTCCGAGTTTTTTCCTGACTAGAGAGCAACCTTCCTTGAGAGGTAGTATGTGCACCACGATATCTGTATCCAATCCTTGCATATCCCCGTAAGACCAGGCGAATATATCCATATATTCATGTAGAAATTTAATTAACCTTTCTTTGATGCTTTTCTCCAATGTTGCCCCTATCTTGATCTCTTTTGGATCTTCCTTTGTTCCAAGGTTAATGGTCTCAATAGATTCCTGGTATGATTATATGTTGTCAAATTTTTTCTCTATCTCCCTCGCCAATTCTTTAGAAAGTTGGTCTTCATCATCTTCCTCTTTCGCTTGGTTGATGGGTGTATCAAAATTATATCGGATAGCAGCAGTAGCATTATTAGTGGTTTTGGGCATGGACCTGCACATTTATCATGTTTTGGTGCAGTTTTTTAGTATGTGAATTTGGAAAATACATATGAAGAAAATTATTTCCATTTTTAAGTATAAGAGATAAATGCAAGAGAAAAACAAGGATCTTAGTTGAATGCAAAATATAACTTCCATTAATCATGAATATTGTCTGAAACAAATTAGGGGACCCTTACAAGCAACCCATATGCCTTGGGCTTGACATAGGTTCTTTCAAAAACAAGAAAAATTACTTTGGAAAGATAAAGGTCTCGGGAATCTCCATAGTTATACAATTCTTGAGTTCTTCGCCCATGGCACATTCATGAATAAAATTAGATTCCCATTTGATGTTTCTCTTGTTAGATATCATTGCCATTTGTCCACCATGCTCTACTCCTTTGTTGACGAAGGTCTCCTGAATCGGAGGAAACCGTGCTTTTCCTTTCAGAGCATCCTTTGATAAATCGTAACCTAAACCAAAGCGATTCTTCTTCTCAGGTATTTCTGGGTGTTTCCCCAACCCTTTGAGGCACCACTTTCCACCGCTATTTGTAAATCTCTCCACAAAGTCACAGTAGGTTTCTTGATTTTTTCCACCGGTAAGTTACCATTCAGGAAACCTCTAATACTTGAAATGGTGTGGATATAGTCTTCATCACCACTGATATACATTTAGGATTCTATGTGACTTATAAAGATATTATCTTCACCATTGATTATGACCAATCTTCCTTCAATGAAAAACTTCAGTTTCTGATGTAAAGTCGAAGTGACTGCCCCTGCCGCATGAATCTAGGGTCGCCCGAGTAAACATGTATATGTTGGTTTTATATCGATGACTTCAAAAGTGATATAGACCATATATGGGAAGATCTTGATAGGAAGGTTTACTTCTTCAAATATTGAACTTTGAGAACCATCAAAAGCTTTAACTATCGTAGAACTTGGTCTTATCACGACATCATCTAGTGTCAATATCAAGCTGGATTTTGGTAGTACATTGAAGGAAGAACCGGTATCGGTGAGTACCCTGGACAAGCTTGTAGTACCTACCTAAATTGATATGTGCAATGCATTGTTGTAAGTTCGGCCTTGTGGAGGTAACTCACTGTCATTGAAACCTAGATATGATCCAGACGTCAAATTTGCTATAACATTGTCAAATTGGTTTATAGTAATTTCCTTTGTGATAAGGGCAGAACTCAGAACCTTCATTAGAGAGTCTCGATGCGCTTCTAAATTAATGAGCAATGAAAGTATATAAATTTTGGCTGGGGTTTGGTGAAGCTGATCCACCACCCTACAATCACTCCTTTTAATTATTTTCAAAAATTCGCCTGCCTCTTGATCAGTAAAGTTATTACTCGGAGGCTCTGGTTCTTGACTTGTTTCCACCACTGCTTTTCCTTTGTCTTTTACCAACTTATCATCCTTATTTTTACCACAGTATCATTCTTCTTTTGCGGTTCTGAGCCAAAGATTCTACCACTGCGAGTCATGCCCCATGTTCCTGCTATATTTGAGATTGTAGGTCCTTGACTCGTTGACGGTTCACATTCTTGTTTTAAGCCATTAACATATACACTTGAATAATAACTCCATGGTACTGCTTTGTATCTTTTGTAAGGGGTGGGAGATGGCCCCCTAATTACCATCATAGTCTTTGGAACTACTGGTATCCTCAGAGTTTCTCTTGGTGATATCATTGGTGTTTCTGTTGATTCCCCCTATGGAATCACAAGAGTATTCTTATTAAGGCTTGGCCCTTGACAAGGAATTATCAATGGCTTCTTTGTACTTCTTTTAATCGCAGCTACATATTCTCCTTCAGGGTATAATCTGAATTGGACTAGCCCTTGGTCCACCAATTGTTGTAATGTTTTCTCAAAAGCTTCATTATGTTCCAAAAGGAAACAGCACTCCAACAGATACTCCTTCAACAAATTTATCGGGGCCCTTACTCGTATGGCTGCCCCAAAGTCAGTGACTACTTCAATTGCATTTATTGTTGATCCACCATGCGGAGGCGTGGGGTTTGACTTGATATTCGGTTTATCAAAAGTGATATCTTGAGAGTCCAACAAATCTTGAACTTTATGTTTGAAGGTCCATTGTTTTTCTATATTATGCCCTGGAGAATTGGCATGGTACTTGAATATGACATTGGCATCGTACCTTGGTGGGGGTACCCCGATTGGAGGAGTTAGAGGTCTTAGCTCAACCAAAGACGCCTTGACCAAGTGTTACAATAATTGAATGGGCGACATAGGAAGCGGGTCAAACTTTGTTAACATTCTTTCGAATTTATTTTGTTGTTGTTCTCGTGGAATTATTAATGGTTCTTGTCCCCTTAATTGTGAGGCTACAATATTAGTTTTTCCCTCCTTCCTTTTCGAGAAGTTAGGAACATGTCTTTTTGCATTATAAAGGGCGCCATATGATCCCCCTTGTATCTTTCCACTTTTTATTCCAGCTTCAATCCTTTCTCCAATAGTTACCAAATTAGAAAACCTGAAGGAGACGCTTCCTACCATCTTTTCATAATACAATCCTTACAAAGTTCCCATGAACATATCGACTAGTTCTTTCTCCAGAAGTGGTGGTTGTACACAGGCTGCCATTTCTCTCCACCTTTGTGCATATTCCTTGAAATACTCCTCCTTTTTTTGAGACAAATTTTGGAGTTGCATGCGGGTAGGCACCATGTCCAAGTTATATTTGTACTGTTTTAGGAATGTGTTAGCAAGATCTGCCCATGTCTGGACATGAACCCATTCCACTTGCATGTACCAATCTAGGGATGCCTCACTTAAACTGTCTTGGAAGCAATGAATCATTAGATTCTAGTATTGAGCATAGGTATGCATCTTCCTGCAATACATGCGCAAATGGTTTCTTGGATAAGTGAGCCCCTTGTATTTTCCAAAGTCAGGTACTTTGAATTTTTGGCGGGATCACCACATCAAGAACTAGACCCATTTTGAGAGCATCGACATTGAAAGCATCGTAACCCTTTACAACTTTTAATCTCTCCTCAAGAGCTTTGTATGGGTTTAGCACCAGTGTATTTTCAATAGCTTGAGTATGGGTTACTCTTTGAGGTGCTTAATTGATGTCTTCCAAGTCGTCGTCACCATACTGCAAGTCTAAGTAGTTGTCTGCATTGTTAATTGGAATCTGCAAGGTATGAGATGCCCCTATCTTTGGTGGAGGTGGGACAAACCCTTCAGTATCATCTTGTATTATTTCTTGTTGAGCCATGGAGAACTTTTGGGGTCCTGACTCCGGTTCTCTTTTTGGTTTGTGACCGCTCGATGCACCAATGGTTTGGGCTACTTCTTCAAAGGCTATCCTAGGGATTTGTTCCTGTCTTTCGATGATGTTCTTTAATTCTAGAAGAACTTGACTCATATCTCATCTCATTGAGTCGATGTTACCTTTGACTTGCTCAAGATCTTCCTTGAATGCAACTTGGTTCTCTTTAATTTGTTCCATCACTTTTTGTTGATGGGCTCTTGTCTGATATGGTGGTCGGAGAGGCAGCACTTTTCTTTTATTAATGGTTTAACTGGAGAAGGTTTTTTTTAAAAATGATGAGTGTTTTTGTGTTATGAATTTATAAGATGTAAATGTTTTTGAATGCATGAATGCGTCTGAGTATGCTGAGGGTTTTGTTTCGAGTGTCTTATTCACTTGGATATATGTTTTTTTAGGTTATACTTTTTATTGGTGAGTATCTAAAATAATAAATACCAAAACGAGATATGGAAACAAAATGCCTTTATTAAAATAGCAATTGTCTTTAAAAAGAACACAATTCAGATATTGAAAAATATTCAAACTTTAAAACATTAAACTTGCTGAAAGGAATAAACAAAGGAGAACCAAATGTCTTCTAAGTGCATCTGTGGATGTCTGCTCTGAAACCATCGACCATTGTCCTGCAAAGTTTGAGGAAGTCTTTAACTTATTTTAGGAGAGAAACCATCACATTTTTCGCGTCTCTCAAGCTCCTAGGGATGTCTTCAATGAGATTGTTGGCTAAGAAAGCGAGTCTTGAAAGCTTGTATTTGTAGTATCTGTATTCTCGGTAGTGATCACTAATTATCTTGTGATTATCCTTTGTTTCTTTGGAAATCCTCACATACTGCTCTTCCCAATACAACTTTTCAGCCCTCATATCCATATAGAGTTTTCGTTGTATTAGGAAATATTTTCAGAGGCCTTCTAACTCAAGGAATACTTGCACGTATTCTTCAGTTTTCTGGGTGAGAAGCATGTTTTCCTTCATCCTTTTAAGGCATTCCCCTACTTTCGATTCTTGTCTATCTCGGAGTCTGGTGGTAAGATGCTTCATTTGTTCTTCTTGATCTAAAGAAGCTTGTTCCAAACATCAAATTTGAGCCCTTAGATCTTCTTCCATCACCTTCTTGTCCTGCATTGCCTTTTCATATCATCTATTTATTCTCCCAATTTCACTAGCAGCGTCCTCCAATCTTTAGTTGTGGGAGTCCAAGTTGAAAGTAGCACTTAACAACCCTTCAGTCAAATGTTTCCGCTTAAGACTCTCCTTCTCAAATTCCTCTCAGTCTCTCCGAATATGTTGGTCTTTTGATTCAAGTATGTGTTGCATTTTTCTTTTCTCTTTAGTTAAGTTATGGAGGTTGAGCTCCAATTCTTCTTTCTCTCTTTGAGTTTGTTTCAAGGCATTCTTCAAATTATCTATTTCTTTTAAGGACATAGGTGGAGAATCTGGGACCTCTGGCTTGTACTTAGGATCTATGTCAAATGGTAACTTAACAGCTCGTACCCTATCCAAAACCCATCGAGTGTAAGGTTCTTTTGCAAAAACATTCTTTCTTTCAGCCTTCCTTTTATTAACCCTATTCCAAGCCCAGATGATCTTATTGAGCAACTCTTGGTCGTTTTTTCCCATCTCATGAATGATCAATTGTTGGAGTTGCTCATTTGGGGGTTTATCTTCCAAGGATAACATAGTTGTCGTAGGGCCAAGGTAGGGTTATAATTGATGCAACCTCGTGATCCGATCAACGGAACATTAGGAAAGTCTCTGCATCTATAGATGACATCTCCAATGTCCAGCTTCCTTGCATACCACAACACAGAATTAGCGGTAAGAGATCTTGATTTTTGAGACCACTCATACCTTGTCAGATTCAGAATCATGTAGTCTTATTTGTAAAGGATTGTCATAAACCAAGAATATAAGAGTGGGATGCAACAGTTTAGAGTACCCCTTCCCTTTTCGTACCGCGTATGAAGTGCATAATAAATGTCAGTGTAATACGGTGGGAGAACTGACTTGTTTTGCGTTTTATCACAAATGTTGTGAATAGCAAGAGTCACCACTGAATTTTCTTTTATCCAATAAGTAAAAGGGTGAAAAAAACAGGAAATACCTTAAAGATTTTGAGTTCGGGGGGTAGGTTATGAAAACGGAAGGTGTTAGCACACTTTCCATTCGTATTTATCTACGGGCTCTTAATCGCTTAGCTCACTTTTTTTTTTGAAAATTGCTTTGTGTTGTGTGTTTGAAAATACTTTGAAAAGTTGAACTTTGTAATGATTCTCGTATCTGTCCTCGAGAATGCGGTACAAAGTGTTTGTTCGGAAATATTTATTGAAAAGTGTTTGTGTGAAATGTTTTTTTGTTTTGAAAAGCTTTATGAGCAAGCAATTACGAGCATCTACCCTACTCAAGGTCATTCTTGTATTTTCCTCCTCCTTTAGACAATGTTATCCATATCATTAGTTAGTAAGAAGCCCTATTGTTGGATGTGAAGGGATATGCTTGGGTCATCGTACAGTCATCGGAGGCAACTCGTAAGAAAGTTTTAGCAATTTTCATTAAGGGACTAGATCATATACCGAAAGGCAACGTCGAAGGGTCATTGAGGGACTATGATATTTATATTGATGGACTTTACTAAAGTGTCCCCACATTCGAGGGACACGACTGTTTTCCAAAGCGACAAGGGAGGTTACCCTAGAGGTGTGAGTATGCAAAGTGTGTTGTTTTCATTTATTTAATATTGAAATTAGGGTTTGCTATCGTTTGTTTTTAGTCTTTCCATACAAGCCCTAATTACTAATCAATAATATAAAAAGTATAAAAAAGCATTAAATATGCGGAAAGTAAAGGCAGAAAATAAATCCTAGACTATTACATCGCTTCGGGGAACTTACAAAAATATAAAAGCGGGAAGTAAAAAAACTATAATTATTTCAATCCGTACACAATTACATAATATAAAAAATGCTCGATAAAATAAACTACGCAAGAAAATAATGTAAGAATAAGAAAGGAAAACGAAGAAAAAAATTGTGATTTTTGATGAAAAAGGTTTTTGACGATTAATCGAATAAACCTAAAAAGTCTAATTAATTTTTAATTAAAAAAATTGATTAATTAAATTAACGAAAAAACCTAAAACCTAATTTGATTTGGGTTTGTAAAAAGGTTTTGAAAAATTAAGTTTGTTTAAAAAGGTTTATGGTTTAGGAATTTAGGATTTCTAAGTGAAAAATAAGGAAAATATGAAAGAAAAAAAACAAGGTTTAAAAAAACTTCTAGGGGTGGATGTTGAAACCACGCCCTTAGCTCTTTCAGCCACCATGCTCACCACTGCGTCGGGCGCACTTTGGTGTTAGAGAATGGAAACCAGTGCGTTTTGTAATATGCCAAACCTGAAAATATGAAAAACAAAACAAAATACCAAAAGGCATGGATCGAACCCACGCCTTGGTATAACAATGCCTTAACGCACGCGCTTTTGCCACTAGGGTGATTGTTGTACCCCAAAATTTTCCCTCTCTTTTTCAAGATATTCCTCACAAAAAATCTGCAAAATCTCAAGCTTCCACAAGTATTGACTAGGTCAAGCCGTCTCCTTAACATTGATACCTCAAAATTAAGATTTGAGCTTGCACAAGGACAATTGGACTTCTAATACTCCAATTGACTTTCATGGATCATTATGGACCTTCAAGATTGCTCATGTCAAGTTTCAAGTCTTGAAATCACAATTTTGCTCAGCCAATTGACCAGATGACTAAAAATCTGATATATTGGGTAAAAAGTCAATTGTGGTCAACTTACAGCCAAACTTCAAGATTTTTGACCAATATCAATATTTTGAAGTCATATGCATCATTTGATCAAGTTTGGATCACAATTCCTCAAGAAAAATGTTCAAATCATCAAAAGGGCAAAATGGTTAAAATTAGGGTTTTGATTGAGAATGACTAATTCTTGACTTTTGACTTAATACATGACTTATTGGTTTAAAACATGATATCAAGGATTCAAGGACATCATTTTTACCTAATTTAATGGCTCAAAACATTTCTCAAAATCATTGGATTGATAGATGAAATTTGGCCAACTGATGAAAAAGTCAACTGATACACCAAAAGTCAAACTTTAACTTTTTGGTCAATATTAAGTTTCAAAGATCAAAATTCATCAAGACATTCAAGAATATCAAACTTGATTATCAAGAAGTTAAGAAATTCAAAAGTCAATTTGAAAAGCCCAACTTTCCAAGACTTAGAAATTTTTCTAAGTGTTTTCATACATGATAATTTCATAACTTCATGACATTGTTTCACCAAGGTTTAAGATGATTCAAAAGAAACTTTCAACATGAAAGTTATAGATCTTGATGAATTCTAAAATTTTGTATTATATGGTTGATGTCCAAAAAATGCCTAGATTTGAATATATGAGTCCATGAAGTCATGACATTGTTATCTAACACTTAGAGAAATTTTCAACAGGTTTTGGTCAGTTTTTATCTCAACTTCTTGGCTAATTTTCATCAAGTTCCAATTTGATTTATCCAAAATAGTCAACATGAAAGTTGTATAAAATGTTTCAAGCTTTCCAAAATGTCCAAGAGCATGAATTTATCATACTTGAGATAGGAGATTCAAAGGCATGAAGTTGGAAATCCATTCTTGATTTGTAAGTCTTTTTGTTGAAGAACACATAACCAAATCCTTATGTTATGCTGCATAATCTTGTGTTTCAGGCCTTCTAACTTTCCAATCTCACCATAATTTAATGCTTACACCTACTCTTGAGCTATTACCCAAGTATTTGAGCCATTGTCCAAAAGATCTTTCCATTTATGGCATGAAGGCACCATTGCTATTCTTGAAAAGCAAGCTTTTGGTACAAAATTTGTCTTGATCCCATACCTTTTTTGATTTTGATTATACTCCACCATAAATCATGGAAGGTAGCTCCTCTATACCAGCAACTTTGGTACTTCATCTTGGGACCATGGAATACTAGACATAGTTTGATATTTGCATCCCAACCAAACCATAACGTGATGTCTTGCAAACCTAATCAGTTGTTGTTCCTAAACCTCTTGTCTATAAATAGAGGGAGCATTTTCAAAAGAAAGAGGGCAAAAAAATATAGAGCTTCTTGTGTTTTGAAAATACTCAAACCCCCCTTTACTCGAAAAACCAGAACTGTCCATAAAAACCTTCATCTTTGAGCTTTGAAGTCCAAACCCTTTGAACCTCTCACACCTTGCAAGTTATGTCCAAATAAACCATCCAAATACTCCACATATATCATATAGAATTTGTCCAAACTCAAGAACAACGTCTGTAATATCACTATTTTCCAAACTTAAAAACAGCCACCTACAACTTGACTTCTCCAACTCAAAATCTAAACACAAATTTCAGTTACAAGGTAAGTTTTCTTGTCTTTGAACTCTTCATACAAACATGATTAGTGGTTCATTTGTGAAGATAAAATGTATATATCATTGCCTTGAAGCTAACCATATGCTTACTTTTCATTTTCACTAACCCTGTGTTGAGAACTAACCCATATATGCAGCAGAACAATGTTAGAAGTAAAAAATAACAGTATGAGTCGATATGTAACACTATGAGTCGAAACATATTATCTACAAAACAGGTTATGAACCGATGCGACCCATTATGCGTCAATATAAACTACTGTATGAGTCGATACGAAATACGAATACGTCGACTCATACTGAGTTAATTTTCATTTTCCAGAAACAAGAAGAGATATGTGTCGATACGTAAGTTCATGCGTCGACTCATACTGAGTTAATTTCATTTTTCAGAAGCAAGAAAGGTTTTCGTATCAATAGATAAGTGCATGCGTCAATACATAAAGTTTTTGTATCAATACATAAGTACATGTGTCAATACATAGAGTTTTCATATCAATTCACAAGTGTATGATTCGATACATAAAGTTTTCGTATCAATGCATAAGCTTATGTGTCAATACATAAAAGTTTTTTTTAAACAATTTTATTTTATTTTTTACATTATCTTTATATTTCTTTATATTTTTATTGTTATTCATTATTCAATATGGTTGTAATAGTAATTAGGTTTTAATTACTTTCATCCCCCATTTGTAAATTTTTACCCCCCATTCCCGAAGCTTTGTAATAAGCATAGGACTTTACATTTACTCAATTTATCACTTTCAATATAATTGCTAGTTGTTAGGGTTTGTATGGAAAGACTTAAAATCAACAACTAGATAACCCTAATTCAAGACAAAAATACATGAAAACAAAACACTTTGCACACTCGCACCTCTAGGGTAACCCACACTTGTTGTCTCGGATGAAAACAATCATGTCCCTCGAACGTTGGATACTTTAGCAAAGACCCTCGAATACAAGATCGTAGTCCCTTGATGACCCTTCGATGTTTCCTTCGTAAATAATCTTACACCATCATAATAAATTGCTAAGGCATCCTACAATGTTGCCTTCTATGACTGTACGATGACCCGTGCCTGTCCCTTCACATCCAATGATAGGGCTTCTTATCAAATCAATGGTAAGATAGAAATATCTAAAGGAGGAGGAAAATAACTAAGATCTTTTGAGTAGGTAGAACGCTCGTAGTTGCTTGCTCACAACCATTTTAAAAATAAACATCTTTCAAACACACCGACACTTTCAAATGAAATATTTTCAAAAGTCAACACTTTGTATGCATTCTTATAGAGACGAGAATCATTACAAAGTTCTCCTAAACGAAGGCACTTTTCAAAAATACTTTCAAAAACAATCACAAACACATTTCAAACAAAGCATTTCGAAGTCAAGTAGAAACTAAGAGCCCGTAGATAACTACAGATGAAAAGGGTGCTAACACCTTCCCTTTTCATAACCTACCCACCGAACTCAAGAAAATTCTCAAAAGGTCTTTCCTGTTCTTTTCACCCTTTCCTTTATTGGATAAAAGAAAAGTCGGTGGCGACTCTTGCTATCTACAACAATTATGATAAAACACAAAACAACCAAGTCAGTTCTCCCGCCGTATTAGTGACCATACATCCATTATCATTAGTCAAACCAAATAATTATATTGTAAACTAATTACATGGATCGGAGAGGCGTCAGACCCCTAGCTCCGGTCGTTTTCTATGGTGGGTCTTTTTACTTTAACCTACAAAACCAACAAACATCAGAGATCCAAATGGACCCTACCCCCCTAAATCAACCCCTATGAGTTTAACGAGACCATCTTTTTTGGCTAATTCGCGCTAGTTTGAGAGATATAAGGAAAATAGCATGGATCAGTTTGAACATGGCAATTCATGATCCAGCCATCATGGGACTCATACGATGGACTTTTCCTGCATGTTGATACCTCATAAACACATTAGTAAGGTTAGTAGATATTAAAACGCAAAGAAAAAAGAAATACAAGATTCATGCAATAATGGAAATCAGTGATGCTTAGAATTCTGTTTTGAGCCCTTTTGATCATCGAAGAGGATCCATTGTCACCCTATAGTACTCCTGGAAGAGAATGGAGAGGATAGTTTCACCTGAATGTGGTTGAAATTAGGGTTTACAATTTGCCCTAGTTCTTGTAAATTTTGAGATTTTGGAGAGGTCTTTTGTGCAAGGTTTTCGTCCTTTTTCATGTATGATTTGCTGAGATTATATAGCTTGAATTTAGGTCAAATAACATGGGCTTAGACTTGTATGAAAAGCCTTGTTTTTTAATCTTATTTATTTTGAATTAATAATGAATAAAAAATAAAAATAAATAGAATAAAAGGTCAAGGGGTGTATGAGTAAGATGTGAGGTTCATTATAATCTTTAAAACACGTTTGGACTTTGAAACAATAACCCATTAGCCCAAAACTTTAAGTTTGCTCAATTTGAACTTCATGCATTTGCTCAAAATTTCCCAACTTGCACTGTTCATAACTCTCTCAACTTTTATCATTTGAAAGTGATCTTTGACTTTTTGGAAATATCAAGATGTCCTATTAAATCTCTATTTTGATCATTTTTTCATTTTAAGATTTTATCTTGATGTAATTTGCCTTGATAAAAAGTGTCTTTTTGTTGACTTTTGAAATGACCTATAATGTTTTGGCCCATATCTCTCAAATGAAGAATTTTTTGGACTTAAGCTTAGAGAGAAAAAGTTGTAGAGAATTGAATTTCTTTCAAAATGATCTTTGGTTGAGTAAAATCTGATGAAGCATGTAAAAGTTATGCTTGGTCAACGTTTAGTTTACTTTTCCTTAAGAAAACCCTAATTTGGCAACCTTTTTACTTTTGATGATTTGAGAGTTTTTATTGATGAATTATGATCAACCCTTGATCAAATGATGAATATGACTTCAAAATCTTAATGTTGACCAAAAATCTTGAGGTTTGACAGTAGGTTGACCATAATTGACTTTTTGTCCAATACAATTGATTCTTAGTCATCGGAGCAACTGACTGAGCAAACTTGTGATGCAAGGCATGAAACTTGGTATGAGCATTCTTGGAGACATATAAGAAACTATGAAATCCAATTGTGGCATTAGAAACCCAATCTTCCTTGAGAAATACAAAACCCTAGTTGTAGGTCCATTGCTTAGGAGAAGAATTTATCTGATCAATTCTTGAGCACCCTTGAGCATATGAAAACCCTAGGAGAATGTCTTGAATAAAGGGAGGGAAAATTTTGGGGTACAATAGCCAGCAATTAAAGCGGGAGTTGGATTCGTATTGAAAAGTTTTGCTCCCCAAAATACGCTAATAGTCGCAGGGTCAATATAGTCCAAAGTCTGTGGAAATAAGATTACACCAAATACAAGCAGTCCTAAAAGATCAATACAAGACTCCCATTCTTTGTTATTGGATAAAAAAGAAGCCTTAGTCTCCAAATAGGATCTCTTAATCCCTCGCATGTCACCTTCTTTTTTGTAATTAAGTGACAATTCCGGATAAGGGATCCCTAAACCTTATGCCAAGATTTTGACGTCAATAGTCTGCCTGATACCCACATAAGCTTTTTCTTTAGAAAATTTTAAAAGTATATTAAAAAATATTCCAGAGTCGATGCTAGCTGAAAGTATTGAATGGTGAAGCACCTCAATGGAGGGTCGTATAACTGAATTAGAGCAGAAACAACATCCAATTGTACCTCTACTTTTGTTAAGTCAAGGGTATCCCCATAACGGCGAGTGAACATCTTCAGAGCCCTTTTAGATAGTTTCCCTTTTATAGCCTTGATTTTTGTCATATCTGGCTTGACGGCATTGATACGGATAAGTTGTTTCCCTTTGGTATTCAGTTTTTTAGGACACTTCACCAAAAATCTTTATTATTTTTTACCCTGTGAATAAGATAAACAAAAAGAAATAGAGGGTAATGAATATATGAAGTTCAAAGATGTATGAATGCATGAATGTAGGGTTTAGTGGCAGGATTTTATGAATGGTACCCTTAAAAGGTAGGTTCCTAGTTTTGGCTTACAGATATTCTACCCTCCCCATGAGGCGGTTTTCTTAAGGGTATCATGAATAAAACTAAAGGGAAAGGTACAAAGGCCTCTCTTAAGTGGAGCGTCTTTGCAAACCGAAACTTTTGTCTCTAGGCCATGAAAGGTCTCGTTGTGAGATTTTAGTTTAAGGATTGTAAAAGGAGTCATAGGTTTCATTTCATAGTCCTACTTCTCAAGAGGATATCTCTTGAGACGTATTCCTTTCGCGAAATTCCACCGCTCTAGGAGAAGTCATCACATAAACTCATAGGGATAACGTATCTCCTTGGCTAATAGACGAACCTTCTTTCTAAGGGTTTTTGAAAATAATTTTTGAAATAATAAAATCCCACAATAGATGAATAAATACAAAGAATAATATAATAAGAAAAAATAAATAAATAATTAAATAAGCAAGTATAAAAACCCAAAAAACAAGAAAATTCCTAAAAACCCTAAAACCAAAAAGGCTTCTAAACCCTATGATCGATTCCCTAGCAGAGTCGCCAGCTGTTATAACCGGTTTTAAATTGAGAGTTTCCACCATTAATTTTTATCCTAGGGAATAGAATATAATGGATAACCCTAATTTGGTCAGAGATTCTAAGTTAATGGACTCGTTCTTAGACGAAGGGAAGGTGTTAGGCACCCCTCATCTACCTTGTTCACAAGGATACTAGGGTTTAGAATTATGACTTAGGAAATAGAGTTTTAATTTTTATTACGGGAACTTGCCACAATTTTATTCGTATGCCTACGTATCCTCTTATGAGGAATCAAAATCCCAATTCGTAGTTCGCAGTTGGTTGGTGTTTTTTATGGATTACGAAGATGTTTTAATTTCCCTTGTACTTAGTCTGGGTGTGTGAATAGCGGAGTTATTAGACGAAGTGCACAGTCGATCAAAATATTTTTGTAATTCTTTTTGAAAATTGATTAGAGTTTAATTTGATTATGAAAAAAGAGTTTAGTGTTGGTTAAATATTTTTTAATGTATTAATTATAAAAATATCTTATTAATGCATGATTAAAAATGATTTTAATGCAATAAAATAAATACTTGGATGAGTTTGAAAAATAAATATTTGATTTATTATAATAATAATAAATAATATTAAAATTATAAATATATTAAAATTATAAATATATTAAAATATCAAAAATAAATATTAAAAAGAATTAAATTAGAAAACGCAAGAGGGTGTATATTATGTCGGGCTAGTAAAAAAGGGGGTATAGGCAGTAGGGCCCTGAGGCCCATTAGGTTGAGGGGGTGTGTTTTCTTTATGCAGTTAGCAAAATAAAACAAGGGGAGTGAATAGCGACTGGGCCTGTAAGAGGTTTGGGAGTCCGCTTGGACTCCATGCGGACAGGAGCATGATAATCCAACAGGCGTGCGTTTTTGGGTCGCTGGATGGGGATCACACAGTCATGATGGAAGAATCATGGTAACACGCGTGGGATGCTATGCATATGAGTATTGGAAACAATATATTTTTGTTTTTACAACACATATTATCATTTTTTGTTCTCTCTCTCTGATTTATCCTTCTCTTCTCTCTTCTACCCATACAACCCTAA
This sequence comes from Vicia faba, assembly GCA_948472305.1. Taxonomy (NCBI): domain Eukaryota; kingdom Viridiplantae; phylum Streptophyta; class Magnoliopsida; order Fabales; family Fabaceae; genus Vicia; species Vicia faba. Next base: position 701,044,565 of record OX451737.1, read on the forward strand.
CACAAAAAACTCTAAATCGCTACCGCTCCTCTCGAACCCTAATCGGAGGTGATCGAACATAAACCCCATGATTTAAATCCTAAACAACCCTAATCGTGAAACAAAACAGAAAAAACAAGAGCTAAGTTTTCGTTAACTCTGATTGTGATTGTCCTTCGAGCCTCTTATGTGCGATTCTCCCTCTAATCCCTTTTTCTTTTGTGTTTGAGAGGTATCGGATGGTGGTGCTTGGAAGTAGTAGTGGCGGCACAAAAAAGAAGAGCTAGGGTTTTAGATGTTGAAACCCTAAGCTTGCACGGAATAATGACGGGTCAATGATCTACTTCCTCTCTCAGGTGTTTCCTTCTCTGTTCTTCAATCTTTGTTCAATTTTTTCTCCTTTTCCTTCTCCGTTCTTCAAGGTTCTAGGTTTAGATGATTTAGGAAGGTTCTTTATGATAGTCATTACTAATAGACAAGATTATAGAATTAGGGATTCGTTTTGATTTGTTTGTAATTTTGATACAAATTTGTATAAGTTTGATTTAATGGTTTGATTCTGTTTTGATTTGATTTGATTATAAATGTAAACCTTCAGACAATCCTAATGTGAAAGATTTTATCCGTTTTTGATTATGTTGTAAAGATTTTTGGCCTATCCGAATCTGAATAGTAGGTGGTCTAGTTTTGGGCTTGGGCCTTGAAATGAGCTAGACCGTGCGATTAAGAGTTGAAAGTCCAATTATGACTTTTCTTAGTCAAACTTTTTTTAATTAATAAAAAATCATAATTTTTAATTACATTTAAAAAATATAATGATCTTAATAACGTTTCCTGTAAAAACAAATTCTCAACAAAAACTTGATAATTGGCTAAACTGTTTTAATTTATTGGGCCTAAAAAATGAATTGCTTATGGGCCTCTTTGATTAAAATAAAACATACCCCCTTCTTATTTAAAATGGGCCTTAATACCATAGTGGGACGATCCAAATTAATCAATATACCCCTCATGTACTCAGCATACCCCCCTTCTATAGAATTCTAAATGGGTCAATAACTTTGCATGGGCCTTTCTGATTTAGAAAGGCCCAAGAGTTCTCAAATAGTGTAAACCCTCCTTCAAAATAGACTGAAACCAAAAGCTTTAACCATAACAAAATGGGGCCCCTATTTTACATGGGCCTTTTCTGATTTAGAAGGGCCATTAGTTTTTAATGAGGTGAAAACCCCCCTTTGTAAACTTAAATGTTATATATACGAATACATTATAAAGAAAATGATAATTATGGAATTTAATAAGGGATAAAAGATTAGAAATCAGTAGGGAAAATTTGGGGTATGACGTTACTTAATAGACAATCTCTCAGCCTATTAACAAATATGATAGGTGTTTTATACTGTAATCAAAATCAAGTGTATGTTGATGGTGAGGAATCTGGAATAAGTAGTGCTGATCTCTGATATGGAAGCATGGGAATGGGCCTGCAAGGTTAGAAATCTAACATCCAAGTCAGTCCAGGATTTAAGATAATTGTAGTAAAAGTGGAGATTAAAAAGTGTATCTTGAATATCTCTTGATATGGATTTTACACCTTGGATCATTTGGAATGGATTGACATCAAGCTGGGATTGTTGGCCACAAGTCTTTTTGGGCTTAATGAATTGAGAAAGTCTTTAGTAGTCATGGTCAGCCTCTGAGGATGTCGTTCACTTTAAACCATAAGTGGAAACGCTTGAAGTTAGTTAAAAAAATTAATGGGGAACAAGCACATTAAATGTCTTCCCATCATTGAAATGTTTTCTTGATTCTCTTTTATGTGTGGTTTGAAGTGACTAATTAGGGTATGACACTGTTTATAATGCACTCGAGTGCGCTCAAGTTTATTTATGTTTCCAAGAGAAAATACAACTGTTGATTTATAACTTCTCCCTTCCATGGATCTGGCCCATTACTTTCCTTCACACACACATACACACACACACAAATATATATATATATATATATATATATATATATATATATATATATATATATATATATATATATATATATATATATATATGGCCCTATAAAACACGTTTGGATAACCCGTCCCGAAGTAAATCAGGAAGAACTGCAACTGTTATGTGTATTCGTGATTTGTATTTTGCTTATATGTGATGTATGTTTATCCTTTTCCTCCTAGGGATGTTCATTTTTATACCTCTAATATTGTGACCTACCCTCATTTTGAGGTGGCCTCTCAAATTACCTCATTAGTAACGACGCTTTAACTCCTGCCACCATAATCGCGAAGCATAACATCCTTTGTTAATGTCTATAACGTTCCTCTAACTTTTAGACTATTGTAACCGTTATATCGGTATGATACCCTGACCATCCAACCTGGCATGCCCCTGGCTTGTCCGACTTTGCACCTTCACCCCCGGGTAGGTGTACCCTTCGCCTTACCTGAATTCATGTCTCGGCCTTGTCATACACGTCGGTTACTTAATAGAAATCTGGTTTCCTTCCCCATACGTCATATCCGACTTATAGTTATCCTTAAGTATTTCGGGATGTACATAAGTCCCCCGATCACAATACCCAACGGGCTGGAGTGTTTGTTAAAGAAGACCCTTAAAATTCTTAGATGACTTATGTAGTTGTTCGTGTTCCAATCCAACGGTCGAATAACAGCTAGTGTGTAATGGTGGTTTTAAAATGTCATGATGGGCATGTGTCCCATAAAATATCTTCACCTTACTTCGTAATCATGATATTTTATGGTGAAGATGCGATCACTATGGCATTCTCTTCTAGCCAGTCTACCTTCCTCTAGTAGGATTTATTTAAAGACCACATCTCTTCTTCCATTTGCTATTCTCTTTCTGAAAGTTATATTGGAGTCTAAATTATTCATCTTCATCCACACAACCTTGCTTCCCTATAACTCAAGTAGCTCCTTCTTTATTTTAATTTCATCATTTTTTTAATCATGGGTCTTATACGAGAGTGCAGCGATTTAGGGAATGTGTTTGTTCCCTAAAATTCCCAAGAGAGCAGTGAGCTCTGGGCACGATACATGGAAGATTGTAAGGGTCAATTTGGACAAGCCAAATTTGACCAAATCATTAGGGAGGATTACAATGAAATTTGTTTGCCTCTTAGTTACTCTGACTTAGAATCCGACTCATCGGGTTCTGTAGAAGTTCTAATGAAGGCAAACTAATCTTATGTCGATTCGAAAGTTCTGAGCTATAAGTATAGCATAGTTAATAATAGGGACATTTGTAAGCTTCACTCTAGCATGAACCTTTCATCCACCAAGAACGAAAAGAGACGTAATATTGGAAATTTACTAGGACAACTTGAGTGTTTGTCTTTATCTCCCTAGAGGTGTGGACGAGGAATATTTCTACTTCTATCTCAGGGTGATTGAGTACTTCAAAATCCAGATCCCATTTACAAACTTTGAAGCTAACCTCATTATTGTATTGAACGTATCCTCAGTTCAATCACGTCATAACAGTTGGGGATACATTAAGGCATTCAAAATCATCTACGAAGTGATGAACATAGATCTCACCCTGGGATTATTTTTATGTTTCTTCAAACTGAAGGGCGTAGATAAAGGTAGATGGGTTTCCGTTAACGGATCACCTAGAAAGAGTTTCCTCCGAGCCTTTACCTCTAATTACAAAGGCTTCAAAGATAGATTTCTTCATGTAAGGGCAGAAACAGGTTCCCTAGAGTCATATATGTGATGGACGGTGTGATACGATGGCAGAGCCGACTATTATACTGGTTTGCGTTTTTTGTTTGCAAATGTCGCGGTAAGCAAGAGTCGCCACCTGCTTTTCTTTTATCCAACAAAGGAAAGGTTGAAAAGAACAGAAAAAGACCTTTTTCGAGATTTTCTGAGTAAGGGGGTAGATTATGGAAAGGGAAGGTGTTAGCATCCTTTCCATCAGTGGTTTTCCACGGGCTCTTAGGTACTTGCTCATTTTTTAAAATTGTTTTCGTGTTTGTGTGTTTGAAAGGTTTGGTTTGCTTTATGATAACTCTTATATCAGTCCTCAAGAGTGTGATAAAGAGTTTTTGAAAATAATTTTGAAAGTGTGTAAGTGTAAAAAGGAGTTTGATTTGAGCAAGTACTTAACAACTATCTACCTACTCGAAAAAAGCATTATTTTCCTCCTTTCCTTTAGATAGTGCTATCCTACTATTAGTGAGTAGGTAGCCCTGTCGTTGGATGTTGAGGGACTATCGAAAGGCACGTTTATGGTCATTGAAGGCATCATGTAGAGATACCTTAGCAATTCGAAGGGACTGTCATTATGTAGGCAACATCGAGGGACAAGATCATTTCCCGTAGGTAACTCGAGGGACATTAAGAAACCATGATCTTTATGATGAATTTTAAACTGAGGGTCTTAGCTAAGAGTATCTGTACGTTCGAGGGACATGACCACTTCCGAAGGCAACCAAAGTGGGGAAATACCCTAGGGGTGCAAGTGTGCAACAGTGTGCTTTTTCAGGCATTTTATCTTGATGTTAGTGATCTAATTATTGATTGATTAATTCTTGTCATGCACGCCTAATTTACTAACAGTTTATATACAAGCATATAATATAGTGCGGAAAGTAAAAACATACAGCTATTACAAGGCTTCAGGGAAATTCCAATTATATATGACTGAAAAGTAAAGTGCAGAAATTTAAAAACCCTAATTAAACTATTACAAACCGAGCACAATTACATAATAAAAATAATCGCATGAGAAATAAGAACACGCAAAAAATAAGATGGGCATACGTTTGAAACCCTAAAAATCTAATTTCTTATTAAATATTGTATAAAAAATTTGAAGTTTAACCTAATCTCTAATTAATTTTAAATTAAAGAAAAAAAATTAAAGTTAATTAAATTAATTTGCAAAAATTAATTTTATTAAGAAAAGCTCTAAGTCCTATTTTTCTGATTTTCTGATTTTATGATTTAAAAAAAAATGAATTTTAAAAAAGAAAATATAAACTAAAAAAAGAAAATAAGGTAATTAAAAATTTGGGCCTGAGAGGTGAGAAAGCAAAATCAGGGGGTATAGCGCTGAATTATGCCAAGGCCCAGATCCGGTGGCCCACAGCTGCATTGGATCTGGTGTTGTTACGTCTGGCAAGTTCATCATGGGGATGTAAGCTTGGAGACGCTGAATCCAGGCCATTGGGATCTGATGGCATGAGCTTGAGGGTCTATGGTGTGCACGCTGGATCTAGAAGCGCTGGATCTGAATGTACAAATTAGAAAAATAATATGCAGGAAGCAAGGGTTGAACCCCTGACCTCCCCCACACATAATGCCTTAACCCCTTTGTTCTTGCCACTGGACCATACTGCACATTCGTTAATATAAATGAAATAAAATATAATATGTGAAAACTTAGTCAAATATATTAACAAACAAAACGCGTGCTTGGAGTGGGACCCAGGATTTCAAATGAGCCAATCAGAGAAAGCCATCCAGCCACGCCAGTGCAGGGAGGGTCAAAACACCCCTCACGGTGGTTGACCGTTATCTTCTCTGGCGAGACAAAAATTGAAACCGGCAGAATACGACGTTTCCAATCCAGAAACTTTACCTACCCCCCCCCCTAAATCATAGGTTGCGATCACGATGGTGGTCTTCTTTTTGGCTGAAACATCACGTAAATGCAGATTCGAAGAGAAAAAAAACGCGTGCCCTAACAATGGCACTTCTTGATTCTGGCGTTAAAGCTTGCATGTAACAGTTCAAAACATACGCAAATATGATATTAAACTCAAATATGTGTATAGATATTATTTATATGCCACAAATCGAAAGTTTAAAGTTTGAGAATTTTGCAAACCGTCAGTTTTCGTAGGGGGTGGTTCTGTATGCTTTGGCCTTCAGGAAGGGGTTGGTTCTACCCCTGGGATCCTCAGAAGGATGATGGAACGCCTGGGTCTGATTGAGATTGGATGGAGCGTGAGATTTTTAATTACACCACACTTGAATAGTTTTGCAACTTTGTTCTTTGTTTGGAGGCATCCTTCACGTCTCCTTTTGGTCTAGTGTTGATGTGTTTGATGCGGTGGGAGAACTGACTTGAGGGTTTTGTGTTCAATCGCAAATGTTGCGGTTAGCAAGAGTCGCCACCGACTTTTCTTTTATCCAAAAAGGAAAGGTGAAAAAGCACAGGAAAGACCTTTGAGATTGTTTCTTGAGTTCGGGGGGTAGATTATGAAAAGGGAAGGTATTAGCACCCTTTTCATCCGTGGTTTTCCATGGTCTCTTAGTTACTTGCTAGATCACTTGCTTTTGTTTGAAATTGTGCTTAGTGTGGTTTTTCAAAGTATTTTGTAAAGAGACCTTTGTTTAGGCAATCTTTGTAATAATTCTCGTTCGTAAGAATGTATACAAAGACGTTGATCTTTTGAAAATGTTTTCAAGTTTTGTAAGATGTTTTGAAAATGTGTGTGATTGTTTTTGAAAATAGCAAGGATGTTTGTTTGAAATTGAGCAAGTAATTAGGAGCAATCTTCCTACTCAAATGTATTTCTTGTTTATTTTCTTTTCCTTTGACATTGTTGCCTTGCCATTGATTTGGTAAGCAAACTTATCTTTGGATGTGAACGGGACGGACGTGGGTCATCGTATACCCATGATTAGAAATGTTGCAAGGTATCTTAGCACTCTCTTTGAGGGACTAAGATCATTTGTAAGGCAACTTAGATAACGTCATCGAGGGACTATGATCTTGTATTTGCTTGTTTTTGCTAAGATACCTTACATGCGTAATATGGCCATTTTTTATAAGGAAACCAAGTGGATTTTACCCTAGGGGTGCTTGGGTGCAAGTGTGTTGTTTTCATGCTTGTTTTTGTCTTGAATTAGGGTTTTCTATTTGATTGATTTTATTCTTTCCATACAAACCCTAATTACTAGTATGTGAATATAAAGCATTTAAATTGTGGAAAATAAAAATACTAAGCTATTACATGATTTGTGGGAAGGGGTGTACAAAGTATAAATGGGGATTGCAATAATATAAATCTAATTAATCTATTACAACCAAATTGAATATGTTCAAATAATTGAAGAAATATATAAAGTACAAATGCAAATGGAAAGAAATTATTTTTGTGTTTGGATTTTTATATGAAAGAGGTTTTAACCTAAACCTAATTAGAGAAAAATAATTAAATCAAAATTAAATTAACTTAACTTAATTAAGAAGACAAATTAATTAAGAAAAGATTTTTGAATAAAACCCTAATTCTATTTAGTTGATTAAAAGAAAATAAGTTTAAAGAAAAAGTATTTTTGTATTTTTGTCTTGAAAAATAATATATGGTGTTGTAAAATATTTTTGGCCTTTTTCATATTAAAATAAATATATTTAAATAAGTATAAAAGAAAATAAATAATAACCTAGTTTTAATTTAATTTACATGATAATTAGTAAAGATAAATAAAGTATAATGAATAAAGATTTTTTTTTTGTGAGAAAAATATTTAAATTATGTCAAAACATAAATCTACTATTTTTATATTTTTTTATGATTTTTTTATTATTTTAGAAAATATATTTAAAAGGAAAAAAGTGAAATAAATAAATAAATAAAAATAAATGGGCCAAGGGGTGCCACAAGTAGGCAGGGTGTGAGCTAGCAAATAAAAAAACAATGCCAGGCCCAAAGGATCCAGCGCCTGCAAAAAAATATGTTAGAAAGTCAGAAAATATGAAAAAATACAAAAGGGGGATTCACATTGGTTTGAACCCTCGCCCTTGGATAAGAAGTGACTTAGTACACGCGCGCTTGCCACTGGGGTAGCTATTTTATCCGGTCATATAAACAAAACCATAAATATATAAGGCAAATCAAGTCCTGGTGACTTCATCTTCAACCTCCAGCCGGTGTACCTTTAACTTCTTCATTTCTCAATAAAAATGGAAAGTTCAAACATGAAAGTTGTGGTGTTTCTTCCCACGAATCCAACCATATAACTTATGTAAGCTAAAAGTCAAAGATGAAAACTATTTTTGCTGGCCCTAAATTGAAACCTAATTTTCTCAGAAATTTCAAATCCAAAATTCTCTATACACAGTCAATATAAATGGGAACTATGAACATGGTCAGCTTTAGAGCAAAGATACCTACATTTTGTCTTCACAAATTAGGATCAAATGATGCTTGTATGAAGAGATAGAAGTTTGAAAACTTACCTCTTGCAACTGGAGTCGTGAATGGAGTTTGAGCAACTTTTGAGATGGCCTGAGGATCTGTTTAGCTTGCCTGGACTTCCTTGAATGTATTCCAACTCCTACTTTTCCTTGAAAGTTCCTGAACCTCTCTACTCAAGTCAACCTGCAAGCTTGATGTTTGAAAATGGTGGATAGTGATGGAAGAGTTACATTCTTGAAACAGGGGTCTAAATCACTTTGATATGATGTATATTAAATGTTTGGATGGTTAAAATTCAATACGCACGAGTGGATTTGGAGATGGCTATGTGAGGTTCAAAATTGTCAAGTTAAGGCAGATTTTGAGTTGTAGAGTGCTTGGGAGTGTTTTGGGGTCTTAGAATTCGTGTGTTATCTTGCAAATAGTGTATGTACTTATAGGCAAGAGGTTTTAAGGCTTGAAACAATTCAGAAATTGAAATCACATGTTATGGCTTGGTTACTTGTTTTTAAAGCAAAGTTGACAAACATGGTTTCAATGTGAAGTACAAGGATTTGCAGGGTGGTTTGAAGGTTGTATATATGTTTCTTCTTGCTTTTAAATGTTTTTGAGTCAGAAACAACAATGTATGGGCTCAAGAAGAGTTGACATTGTGATTAAAGTCACTTTTCCAAAATGGAAGTGGTGACTTTCTTCCCAAAATGGAAATGCAACTTGGATAATGGCTCAAATGTTTGGACAATGACTCTATCAGTTGTGTAAACATTAAATTATTGAGTTATTAGAAAGTTTGAAACCTGCAAAGCAAGATTTGTACAGCATGCTTGAAGATTGGATCAAGTGTTCTTCACAAAATGGCTTGTAATTCAAGTTTGGAAACCCTAACTTCTTTCCTTTGATTCTCCTTGCTCAAGAATGATCTCAAGGAGTTCTTGGACATTTTTGAAATCTTGCAATGTGATCTACAGTCCATATTTGAATTTCCTTTACATATTCTCCTTGGAACTATGTGAAAAATTGCCATGAAGTTAGGTCAAAAATCTGCCTAACTAGGGCAAAATTTCACTAAGTCTTTTTTAGTTCATGAGCATGTATTCACAAAATTATAACTTGAGATCCAAGCACTTTTGGAAGAAGTTGTGTGAATAAAACTTGTATATTTCATGGAGATCTACAACTTTCATGTTGGAAGTTTCCTTTTAATCATCTTGTATCATAACGAAAAAATTGCTCAAAGTTATGAAAAATAAGAAATTTTCAACACTTAGAAAAATTTCTAAATTTAGAAATTTGGACTTTTCAAAATGAATTCTTGATTTCTTGATTTCTTGATGAATAAGTTTTCTATTTCGACATTTTTTTATGAATTGTGATCTTTGGAATTTGAATTTGACCAAAAAGTCAAAGTTTGACTTTTCAGTATACAGTTGATTTTTAATCAGTTGACTGTAAAATTCATCTGTCAATCCAAAGGATTTGCAATGTTTTGAATCATTTCATTAGGTCAAAATGATGCAATTGGACTCTTGAGATCATGCCTTAAACCAATTGACCATTTGCTAGGTCAAAAATCAGAAATTGCCCTTTCCTAGTCAAAACCCTAATTTTGACCATTTTGCCATTTTGGAGATTTGATCAAATTTCTTGAGGAATTATGGTCCAAACTTGGTAAAATGATACATGTGAGTCTAAAATGTTGATGTGGATAAAAAATTATGAAGTTTGACTGTAAATTGGCTATAGTTGACTTTTTTCCCCAATATAGTTGATTTTAGGTCAACTACTCAATTGATTGAGCAAAAGTATGATCTAAGGCTTGAAACTTGACATGAGTAATCTTGGGGGTCCATAATGATCCATGAAAGTTATATGAAGCATTGAAAGTTCAAATATCCTTGTGCAATCTCAAACCCTAATTTTGGTCATCAATGCTTAAGGAGGTGTCTTGAGCTGATCAAACCCTAGTGTAGTCTTGAGCCCAATGAGGTCTTGTGAGAAACTTCTTGATAAGTGAGAGGGAAAATTTTGGGGTACAACAATGTGCTTATGTAGTAAATAATTTTAGGTTAACAATTGTAGAAAAAGATCCATGCTTTGATGAGAAATATTTTATTTCTAATTATTTAATTTTTGGCTTGTTTTGGAATTAATCCAATCTTATCTTCCCTCCACGATTCTCCTTTGACATAATCATCAAATCTTGCCCAATACTTATTGGAAAAAGATCCCAAATCAAATCTTACATAATTTCCATTATTTCTTTATTTAATTTTGAATTTTAATGAATAAAAAATCAAAATAAATAATAAAAATAATGAAATAATGTATGAGTGAGCTCAGAGGTCATGGGCCATGTTAGAAACAAGTTTCAAGCATGAAAACACGGGCCCATTTGGAAAAATTCAAGTTTGGTCAATATTGGCTTCATTCATTTTTTCCAAAATTTTGGTCAACTTTAGCAATGCATATCTCTCTCATTTTTAATCTTAAGAGGGTGTTCTTGGACTTTTTAGAGATCTTAGGATGTACTCTAAATAATCTTTTTGGTTTCATCTCAATTGCATCTTCCATATTCATGTAAGGAGCTTTGACCCAAAAGGTGTTTTTGTTGACTTTTTGAAAGGACCTATAATGTCTGAGCTTGTATATTTTAACTGGGCCATTTCTTGAACTTGATGGCTGAAGGTAAGTTGTAGGGAATTGGATTGTCTTCAAAATGAGCCTTGGTGGAAAACTTTCTGATGAAGTATGAGAAAGTTATGCCTGGTCAAAGTTTGGTTGACTTTTCCTATAGAAACCCTAATTTTCCATTTTGACTTTTGATGAGTTAGGAGCATTTCTTGATGAATCATGATCAACCCTTGATAAAATGATGGATATTACTTCAAAATGTTGATGTTGACCAAAAATATTGAAGTTTGACTATATATAGGCCACAGTTGACTTTTGACCTAGTACAATTGATTTTCAGGCATTTGAGCAGTTTGACTAGGCAAACTTGTTGTTCAAGGAATGAAATTTGGCATGGATGATCTTGAGGACATATTAGGACAATGGAGAACATTTGGGATCCTTGGGGCTCACACATCTTGCTTAAAATTGAAACCCTAGTTGAGGTTCATTGCCTTTAGGGGGAGAGTTTGCCTGGTCAATTCTTAGTCATCCTTGAGCAATTGAGGACCTCTAGAGGCATGTCTTGAGTGAAATGAGAGGGAAAATTTTGGGGTACAACAGATAGAAATTGTTGCTTACCATTTTATCGAATGAACAATTTGTCACCAGTTTTTGGTTTTGATTATGATAAGCTGAAAATGGAAGTGGTACAAGCATTGGCCATCCTAGAATCCTTCAAAATGATGAAGGTCAAATGAGCATGGTTGGTGATCAAGAGAAAATCTTGAAATATCTGGGTAAGGCTTATAAGCCTTATACTGTATGTAGTTATTTTTCCTTTGTTTTCATGATCCCTTTTTTTATTTTGCAGTGAGAATGTCGTCTGTCGATATCAACGAACAAAGGAAATTTATTGGCGAAACTAGAATCAGACGGGCTAATCAATTCGCTCTAAAATATGACTTCACCGACATACAGACCCGAACTCTCAAGAAGAGAAAAGCATATGTTCGAAGAATGACTATCGTGATTTCAGTGCGTCGGAGCCTTACCCTAGTGCCTCTCGAGCAACCTCATCAAAAATCTTCGAAAATGGCCAAACCTATGATGGGAGATCCTATGAGAAAAATCAGTCTGGTTGTTGCTCCCCTGATGTGAGAGACTAGTGGCAGCAACCAACAGTCGCAATCCTCTATTAATTTCAAATTCTGGTCCAACAACTTTGTTGGTATGAAGTTTCTTTATGATCACCTAAATTATACTAAAGATTCCAGTAGAGAAAAATATATTGGCGTTCAACAGTTAACCCAGAACTTGAGTTCTTATCTGATGCGGTATGCTCTTATGACTCGAGCTTTATTTTAGGTCAGTGATGCATTTAAGAAAGTTGAATTTCGATTGACCAGAGAGGATACTAATCTAAAGGACAACCTCAAGGAATAGTCTAACAAAGTGGAGGAGTTGACGAAGTAGCTGGATGAGATTACCAAGAAGAAGAAGGATGAAGAGGCCGTTGTAGCCGGCTTGATTTGGGATGTTGAACAATATTGTGAGTCCAATGAACAGCTGAAGCCATCCTTGAAGGATGCCCAGATAGACCTTCTAGCAGATGATGATGAAGCTTTTTGAAAGGGAGAATGACCAATATTTGTGTCTCTATCCAAACTTCAATGTAGTCGAAATGGACTACTTCAAAATCATGATGGACAGACGACAAGTGGAGATGGATGTGGAAGCCCTTGAGGTTGAGATTATTGAAGAAGGTGGAACCTAGAAATAACATCCATAAGTTACTCAAGATGAAAAACGACCTGGTTGTTAGACAATGATGACTTATATCGAGGGGGTGAATAGATATCGAAGTAAAATTACCTTTCAAAAATAGGTAATTAAAACTTTATTTTGAAAATCAATATTGTGCAGAAGAATTTTTGCCTAGATCCAAAACATTGTCTAAACAAACCTTGTTATTGGAAACTCGGATATGTGAAAACCTTATGGAATCAATCAATGATAAAGTAAAATAACACAATTGTTTCAAAATTAATCTTTTATAACAAATCACTGTAACAACTTATTTCCAATGCAATTGTATTAAAATAGAACTTGACACTTTATCGAACACCTGGCGCGCGATCAATTTTTCAGATTTTTATTTCGAGCTTTGTTGATTTCAAAACAACACTTACAATCAAAGTGATTATAAGAAGATCAACAAATAAATTTAAACTTTAACAATCAAAGAATTTTTTTATAAAAATCGATCAATCAAACACCAAGTTCAATAAATTACATATAGAAAGTAAATGAGAGTGAGAGAGAGAATGACACAAGTATTTGTTTAGAAAGTTAACCAATCGTCCTCTCTATGGCAACGTCTCCCCCCAATTCTGTTTTGAAATTGAGATAAATTTCTTACTTTGCAAAAACTTGATTACAAGGGAAGTGTTCCAAGAGCAACTCTATAAACCCTAACGGTTTGATATTTATTCAAGTCATTCTCTTCTTTTGGTCTTGAGTAAGACCAAGACACAATAGATCCAATTGATTCCTGTCTCACACTATTGTCTTTAATATTGAGGTACATGTTGTCAGCCTGAAAATCGTATGTGTCGGCACATGTAACTAATTTTTGTGCATAAATTGATTTTTCATGTTTGATACCAATTCGAAAGTTATTCTATATGTTTCCTAAGACCTCTAATGCAATGGTGCACCAAAACGACTCGGAGATACCATCCAATATACAGAAACATTAAGTTCTCCTAGTTTTGGCATCATGCAAAATATCTAAAGGCAAGTTGCACTCACACTGGTGTTTGAGTTCTTTTTGTTTATTTGTTAGTCATCCATATGGATGCACATTTTGTAATCTTTGGATAATTTATGTACTCCTTTAAGCCCTTTGCGACACCGTACAATGTTTAGGCCTTTTTTTAGGCTTTTTCTGATATGCACGGGCTTTTGTTTTTTCGTGTTGTGAGTAAAATTTTGGAGGGTGTTAATGTCCCTAATCGGATTCCTGTGTGACTCTCTAAGTGAGAGGTCTGTGTAATAGGGAGAAACGTTTTGAGTAAGAGATATCCTAGCTAGACTACTCTGCGAAATTTTTCCTTTGTGATGTCTGAGTTGATTTTATCCCGATTGTTTTAGTAAAAGAGTTTACTTAACTTGGACAAGAAGTTACTAAACTTGGATGATAAGCTTACTCAGCTCAGGGACCGAGGTGTGTTAACTCAACCCAGTGGCCGGGGAGTGCAATTGGTTTGCAGTTAATCTAGAACCGATAAGGTACTCATTTGGAGGTATATGAGTGCCAACTCGACCCAGGGGTCGGGGAGTGCAACTGGCTGGGAGTTACTCCATAACTGATAAGGTACTCAACTCGGAGGCTGAAGAGTGTCAACTTGATCCGGATCCGGGAGTGCAGTCGGCTAGGAGTGAACCCAAATTCGATAAGTGTCCAGAGCTTCATGATTTTGACTTCCTCCACCTGCGACAAAAAATGGCACATGTACATAAAAAATTGGGGGTGCCTCATTAAAAACCCTTGCCCTTGCAAGGGAAAAAGTGTTATCCCCAAACCTTCATTTATTAAAAGCCATTACAAGTTTCAACTGTAATAAAATTTTAAGCTTTTTGCATTCAGGGCCCTAGGCATTTCGACCCCATCCCAATTCTCGAGCGTGTAACCCCCAATTTTTAATATCTCTCAGATCCTGTATTGGCCTTCCCTCTTAGGATCCAGCTTCCCACTACTACAAATAACTCATCTAACGTCGTGCACAAAATTTATTTTACCTCGCCATTAGAAGTGAGGTAAATAAGGTTGTCATAAAAAGTAAAGACTTATTACCTTTGTGTTTAAAACACCTAGGTCTAATTTTATTAGCGCATGTGTTCAAAACCCAGCTTCTGCACTTTTATTATTTACAAAAATTAGCTCCTTTTTTATCTCAATTTATTAAGAAAAACGAGGGTTTACTAGTTTTTTTAATAAACCTCGTTACATTTTTTACCCAGGATATTATATTTTTTACACATAAAAAATAATTGTCCATGAAGATCATATGTTGGAACTTCAATTCCTTGATATTCTGGGGAATATTAAATGCATGGGAAACTCTTTTCCCCAAACCAAAAAAAGTATTCTTTATGGTTTTTGCTTGCATTTGTTTATGATATGAACAAAAAAAGGGTTAGATAAATAAATAATTTTCTTCTCAAATAAATACTTAAGAATACAAACCTTAAACCTAAATAATTTGTTGCTCTTGCAATTCTTCATAGAGAACTATTCATGGAAAACACTCTTGCAAACTTTAAACTCTTCATGATATTGGATCTTCAAATCCTTGATATTCTAGGGAATATCAAATGCTGTGTGCATAATATCATCTATGGCTTTTGCTTGCATTTGTTTATGAGATTAACAAAAAAAGGGTTAGATAAATAAATAATTTCCTGACAAAGACTCTTGCAAATATTAAAGTGGAGGATAGTTTCAAGCGCTTCATGATGTTTCAGAATGCTTTTGTAATTGAAGTTTTTATGTTTCACGTGGATCACTAATGGTAATATCTTAAGCGTTGATAGTCATGAAATTGACGGCAAGAATTTGATTAAGTATTTGATAAATATCCTCAATTTTAACACTAAATGTTCCCTCGGTTTTTTATAAAAATCGAGGGATTAAAACATTTAATTTACAAATAAAAAATACAATTAAAATAGAGGTTCCAATTTTAATGCTAAATGTTCCCTCAGTTTTTATGGAAAACCGACGGGTTAGAATATTTAATTCATAGATAAAAAATAAAATTAAAAGAGAGGTTAGAACACCGACGTGGCACGCATGCATTGGAATCATGTCACTAGAATAGAAATGATCAATTATATTCAAGCTGTAACGTCTCTTTTGGATTATCAATGAGGCTTTTGAGCTATTTAAATGTCTAATTGCTAACTCGATGTGTCTTTAAACATTGTTTCAAAGTATTTTCCTATTTTCAATGTCTCATTACCAACTCTCTGCGTCTTGTTTCCTTGTTTTAAAGTCCTTTTTCTTCTTATAAAAAATGGATGCAAATATGTTGTTCGTTATCTATGAAAAGTATGTTGATTTCAATGGTTTTGATCGTTTTGAACTAAGGAAAGTTGTTAACAAACAAAGGTTGAATGGTTACTTTCACATTCTTCATGGCCCCATATACACTAATCTCGTTAAAGAGTTCTGGATAAATGCCTCTATTGTGTCAGTTTGTCATGAAGAAGTCATCCAGTCCTATGTCAATGGCTATCATTTCTTCATTACTCCACTTATTTCTATGACAATCAACTATCAGTAAACATGTAGTTGTGTTGAACACTATAAATTCAACAATGTCTACTCAATACAACTTCCCCGAATTTATGCCAACCAAAATAAGCTCTCCAGTCCTGCTTATCTACTCCTAATTGCAAAATTTTGGTTTTAACTTCTAGTGGCAAATTTCTGCCTAAGAAAGAAAGACATGGAAATACTTAATTGGTATGACAAGTATCTCTTGTTATTCCTCACCTACAACATCAGAGTTAATCTTCCTCTGACCATTTTCAACTTCTTGAAGAAAATGATAAAGACTTCTCGGGAGGAAATGGCTCTCTTCATGCCTTATGGAAGAGTTATTTCTGAACTTTTCTATAAGTTAGGGATAGTTAGGGGTAATGTTGAAGTTGAGTGGACTTAGAAGTTTGAATTTTTTGAGTAGTTTTCTTTGTTGTGGTTTTTTATTATCAATGAAATATTTCTTTTTTCTATTATTGCCTAATATTGTATATTGATAACAAAGTTTTTGAGCATTACTAATTAACAAAAAAACATGGCATCTGGAAATGACGCCAAGTGATAAATAATTGAATTTTTTTTAAATGCAACAACGAGGATTTGAAGTGAGGTTCCTTATAGCTATATTACCTCGGTTCTCAAGAAAACCTAGATAACTGGTTTATTATTTTTTATGGATAAAAAAGGTGCTAACTTATAACACTGTTACCTCGGTTTTTTATAATGCCAACATAACATGTTGTTTATCTTATTAAAAAAAATAAAACATTATGCTCCCAAGACATATCCTCTCGGTTTTTAGCATGTTGGAGATGAAAGCTTCATTATAAAAAATGTTATTCGTTGTAGTGTCCCCTTTTTCTTCATGTATGTGATCCTCGTTAAGACAAGGTCTCCTTCGTGAAAACTTATCGGTCGAACCCTTGAATTAAATCTCCATGCCATTCTTTATTTTGCCACCATTTATTTGATATGAGTCATTTCTATGACTACTTCCACCAGATCAGTTGCACTATCCAACCCTTCCTGGTTAAGCTCATCACTAAAGTTTTCCTGACACCATGTTAGGGAATTGATTTCAACATGTATCATCGCATCAACTCCATAGACCATTCGAAGGCGGGGGGGTTTCTTTGGTGGTTGAATGTGGGGTGGTGTGATATGACTAGAGTATCTCATGAAGGTATTCAACCCATAACCCTTTAGCTTCATCCAACTTCTTCTTCATGCCTAAAATTATTATCTTGTCCGCTGTTTCTGCTTGGCCATTATCCTGATGGTGTTCCACTAATATAAATTGGTTACGTATACCGAGGTGCCTATAAAATTCCATAATAGACGAGCTCATGAACTGTGTGCCATTATCAAATGAAATAATGTCTGGGAAACTAAAGTGACGTATAATGTTTGTCTAGTAAAAGTGTCTCACTCTTTCCATTGTAATCCGGGGTACAACTTCCACTTCGACCCACTTGATAAAATAATCCACTACCACTATCAGAACTTCAAGCTGGCTTCTAACACCCTATTTCCCCAATGGCAATTTAATGAAAAATCAGAGTAAATTAATTCATAAAAGAAACATCAAGAATATGATGCCACATTTTGCAACATATCAAAAGCCTGCTCATACATAATTGAATTGATACATAACATATTTTTCTGATGAACCGACAACGCTTTTCAACATAGTTCTCAATTTCAACTTTATTAACGTAGGGAAAGAATCCAAGTTTGTCATTAAAACTTCCTCAATCAACAACAAACAATATTTAACCAAACAAAAGGGAGTTCATAGTACTTCAACACAATCACTAAAATAAAACAACGAAATAACGAAATAAGCAAGTGTTCATCCCCCTGTGTTACGTATCATAGCACCGACACCGACTCAAGAATAAGAAGAGAAACCTCTTCTAGCCTCCATAACTCGGACTACTCCTGGATATTTGTACGGTATCAACATAGAGGCAATATTCAAACATAAGGGGTGAGATATCACAACAATATAATAAGTTATATAATCATAAGTATACGACAGATATATCATGCAAGATTTCAGGCTCAACAATCATCAATTATATCAACAATTCAATCAAAATACAATGCAAATGACGCCAATGCATGATTCATGTGGTACCATAATAGCATAATTCCTCTCCATAAATCCAAATTCGGGCTATCAACATACGGCCAAATCTGGTACAATAGCATAAGCCAAATCTAAGTGTAGCAGTAGAAATGTTTAAGACTAAGCCATTGGATTGACTTGACTTATACAGATCAAAATAAAAATCGCCACCGTGCTTTATTGTTTCCAAAGGAATGGGAAAAGAGCAAATAACCTAAAAAGAAGGGGAAAGATTCAAGGTAAGGGGGTTGGTTATTCAAAGGGAATGTATTAGCACCCTAAACATCTATGGTAATCCGCAGGAACCTCTTTGAAAAATATGTATATTTTGTCTATAAAATGTTGTATAAAAATATATGGTGGAGGTGAGAAAATATATTTTTTATGATTTTTGCACCCGCTGCGGTTGCGAACCTTTAGTGCCTACGTACCACCTTTCGTGCAATAGGGGATCAGGGTACATACAGTTCCTCTTTTAAAAAATTTAAAAACATAAGTGTGTTGATTAATTTATTGGATAAGACATCATCTTCATTGTCCGTGTGGAAAACATACTTACTACCCACAATCATGAGAAAAGAGAATTTGCATTATCTCAAAGTGGAGGATATGGCTTGGATTTTAAAATAAACAATGCCTCACTCAACACCCAAGTGGAAATTATCTCACTTCACTACATATTGTAGAAGTATAGTTGTTTGCATCACTTCAAGGATTAATAAGAGTCCAATCTTTTGAGAAAAGTTTTAAAGTAAAAAGCCAAAGTGGTAAAATGGTTTGAAATGAGATTGATTGACTTTTAGTCTTCTCACAAAAAAAAAAGATGTCAAAGTATTATTAAGTTGATTGTAGTTTATTCATGAAAATGTTTTGAAAATGCATGGACCTAAGTCCAAGTTTATTATGAAAGTGGTTCAAGTTTAAAAAAACAAGAAGAATTTTCAAAAGGAGGAAGAAGATTTTTGAAATTAAAGAAGATGGGAGGAGAAGAAGAGAATATCCTAAAGTATAAGGTAAAAGCTAAGTATAAGAACCATCTAACCAACAAGAAGCCAATACTTGACATTATGAGTCAAGATAGAATTACCATTCTTTGGATTAAAACCAAACAAGAAAAGATACTAGACCTCTTGAGAGAACCAAACTTCAAATGTATTAAGTCTTCACAAAAATTGGGCAGAGTAGCAGTTGTATACGGGTGAATTCCAGATTACAAACAAAGAATATAATCACAATAACCTGCACAAAAAACAAATAAACAACCCAATGTATTGAGGTAAACCTCTAGAACTCCAGACAAATTATCAATTAAGGTCACAAGGTCTCCAACATAGGCCAAAGTTTCTAATCCTAAGTCCAAGAAGTCCAAAACTCCATAATGTCAAGGATAGTAACCAAATAGTCCAAGTATCACTAAAGTTTTTTATGGTTCATGTTGATTATTAAGTATCTTCAAAAAGAAAAGAAAAGCTCAAGTGAGCAAAATAAAAATGACAAGAATATAAAGGGGCTCAAGTGAGCAAAGATGAAGAATATCATGAAATGTAAATGCTTAAAGTAAATGGTACATAAAGTAAAAGAGCATAAAATGAAAACACAAAATAAAGTCAATTATTAGAAATTAGTGGGTAGTTGGATGATCATCTTGAAACTTGCATTTGGAACTCATTAGAGGATTGGTAGAACCAAAGCCTCCACACAACAAGTTGCATTTGCTTTTTGTCAAGTATATCATCCATTTTGGAATCCTCAAGAATAACATTTAATGATCAACGATGTTTAAGTGATCCGCGTTGACCAAAATTAATATAGATACATTAGAGGATTGGTAGAACCAAAGCCTCCACACAATGAATCTCAAGGTTATTGGATCAAAGAGATCAAATTAACATACTTGGGCTTGCAAACATAGGTTTGGGCCATGAATGATCATTTATTTGAATCAGGACAAAATTTAGCGCTATATTAAGCAATCGTAAGTGGACTTATATAGAAGTCGCACCTATTTTGAGGCCGGTCAATAGCAATCTATGCACCATTTATTTTGAGACATGATATAGAGATCATGCTCCAATAACACTTAGTACAATAAGAAAGGGATAAGATGAATAGGGGTGGGAAAGAATATACAAACCATATTTGAATTAAAATTTAATCAAACTATTATTAAAATAATTCATCCATTTTTATAGAGCTAAACTCAACACCATGGATCCAATGATGTTAATAAAGTTCATGATCAAAAATTCAACCCAAGATCATCCCTTTGGCCCGTAACCTTGATAGTTCCATTATCCAATAACAACTTAACACCTTTCCTTACAATTGAACTTCCTCGGGAGTCCCGGCAGCAAATTCGGCAAAATCCATATTGATGTTCTACCTGACCAGCCATGTGGCAGAAAGTAGCAGGCAATTGGACAAGATCCTCATTCATATTTTCCACATCAAAGATTCAGAACTCTCCAGGACATCAAGAAACCATTTTTACTTCCTCTTCGTACTCTGCCCTAGGTATGATTATTTGGATGAGGCCCCCATCCATCATCTCATGCAAATCAGCCTTTATCTTATCGCAACCCTGTATATCCAGCATGGTCATGCGTATAGTAGCTAAATTCAGAGGTCCGCATGCATTTTTACCAAATCTCCTCTAACCAATTTAATATCAAAAATTTGGAAGTCGCCTGGATAACCAGAAACCATGTTCACAGCATTTTCTCCTCCATGCTTGGGCAAAGGATTATCTTTCACATTAGGGCCAACATCCTTGAAAGATAGGATACCAGACTTCACCAATTTCTGTACTTCAGTTTTAAAAGGATAACAACTCTCAACATTGTGCCCTGGTTCTCCCTGATGAAAAGCACATGTTTGGTCTGCCTTGTAATACCAAGGCAATGGTGATGGTATAGCGGGAGATGGTATGGTCTGAACCAACATCTTTTGAATTAACACCGGGAGTAATTCTGTATAACTCATAGGGATAGGATCATAACTCTCCCTTCTCTGATTATACCATTGATTCCTCTGATGGGATGGTCTCTGATAAGCAATAGTGTTTGGAGCTATACCAACAACTGGTGTTACTGAGGCGACTTGTTGATGACGCTGATAATTTCTTCTAGGAGGATTAACCCTCCTCTCTTGCATAACAGTGTTTGTATCTCCTTCCTTCTTTTTTGCAAACCCATAGGATGGCTTCTTCGTGCTTCTGGAACTTTCACTTTTTATTAAATGACCCTCTCTTACAGCTTCTTCTAAACGGATACCCATGCCCACCATTTCAGTAAAGTCACTTGGCGCACTCGCTACCATCCTCTCATAGTAAAAGGAACCCAGAGTCTTCAGGAAAATCTTAGTCATCTCCTTTTCTTCCATGGGAGGAATCACTTGGGCGGCTACCTCACGCCATCTCTGTGCATATTCTTTGAATGATTCCTTGTCCTTCTAGACCATGGCGTTGAGTTGATCACAGTCAGGAGCCATGTCCATGTTGTATTTGTATTGTCTGATAAATGCTTCTCCCAATTCATTGAAAGTATGGATATTGATGTTGTCCAAACTCATATACCACTTCAACATAGCACCAGTCAAACTATCGTGAAAAGAGTGAATCAGCAGACGTTGATCATCAGTATGGGTAGACATTCTTCTTACATATATCACAAGATGAGCACGAGGACAAGTGTTGCCCTTGTACTTCTCGAATTTTAGGACTTTAAACTTCACAGGTATCTTGACATTTGGGAACAAGCATAAATCATTTACATTCTGCCCGAACAATTCATTTCCCTTGAGGGCCTTCATCTCTCTCTACATCTTGTCAAACTGATCTTGAAAATCATCCATTCTATCATAGAGATCCAAGCCTTCACTTGGTGGAGGAAAAGGACGACGCATATCATCATTAGAAAATGGGACCATATTCACCGAAGGAGGTGCAGCAGGAGTAACATGCACCACAGAAGGTGTAGGAGTAACAGTAGTCTAAACAACTGGAGTATCTTGAGGACCAAGATTGAAACTTTCAGGCACAAAGTTCTCTCACATTCCCCATGGATAACCATGAGGCATGCGATTCTGAATAACAACTGGAGTAGAAGACACAGGAACAGTCGGAGCTTCAGTAGTAAACCTTGTTTGTTGAGGTTAAACACTCAGTGGCTTCTGAGCAGCCACCAAGGATTCAATCAGAGCAGTGAGATTGGCCATGTCGGCCTTCAGAGCAGAAACTTCCTCGCGCAGCTCACGATTCTCTTTTTCTAAGTTATCCATCTTCCTTCTGGAATTAGCTCGAGTATTGTAGTGGTGAGACCGCTTGCTGAACGAAGTAAAGAAGCTTGGTAAGACACCTGGATATGCATAACAAATGCAAGAAATATGTGCAATATGATGCATCATATGCAATGCACATGATTTATTTTGTTATTAATATTTCAAGTAACTTAAAGATTTATAGACACATTGTAAATATCAAAATAATAATACGTTTGAAATACTGAAAATTTTTATTATAATAACTTCAAAATGGATTACAAGTTTCAATAATCCCAAGTACAAGATGAAAATAAAGTCTAAAACCCTAAGAAGCAAAGTTGATGGAGTTCACTCTATACGCTGACGCTTCCATGTAAGTCCGACAATCTGAGCCTTCAACCTCTGATTTTCTTCCGCATATCTGGTGGCAACCTCCTTCCAATCACCTGAATCATGAAGTGAGAAACTAGCATCTGACTGAGGCTTAGAGGAAAATAAATCCCCTTGCCTCTCCATTGTCTCTACAGCCCGACTCTCAAGAATCTCAATCAAGTCGTCTTTCTCCTTCAAATCTGCTCTATAGGAAATCTCTAAAGTTTGGCACTTATTTTTCCAAGCATCCTTTTCCTGCTGCATCCTGACCAAAGCAAGTTGTAGATCTTCCACATCATCCAATAAGGGAGGAGTGGTATTCACAAACAAATTAGGAATAGGTGTTTCTCGAGAATACAACATCTTCAACTGAATAGCTCTCGCTTGGACCCAGTGAAGATAAGGCTCCAAAGAAACAGCCCCCCTAGGTCCCAAGTCTTTCCTACTCTTCCTATGAATGTAACGCCAAGCCTTCGCAATCTGCTCCCTAGATTCCTTATGGTCTTCTCCCTCCTTCAGGAAGAAACTGCTCAAATGAATACTATTTGATTTATCCCTCATCGGATAACTAAGTTGTCATCGTACAACAACAGGGTTATAGTTAATTCCTCCCTTTGTACCAAGAAGAGGTACATTGGGGAAACTACCACAAATGCC
The DNA here is from genome assembly GCA_948472305.1 of Vicia faba. Classification (NCBI taxonomy): domain Eukaryota; kingdom Viridiplantae; phylum Streptophyta; class Magnoliopsida; order Fabales; family Fabaceae; genus Vicia; species Vicia faba. Next base: position 701,068,093 of record OX451737.1, read on the forward strand.
GATAATATTTACATCCTGGTAAGCCCGATGATATCAATCAATATCTGAGTAAGTAAGTGCCATGATCTTAGGAGCCCAACGGGGTTCCTTCCTGACATCCCAGAAAGCATCAGACTGAGGCATATGAGAAATAAACCACTGGTACAACAGAGGCCTGAAATAGATAATCACCCCCCTATGATAAGAATTTTGAAGATGAATAGAGTAATAAGAATCACCCAACAATGTAGGAATTGGGTTTCCAATCATGAAGATCCTGATAGCATTAATGTCAATAAACTTATCCACATTGGGAAATAAAAACAACCCATAAGAAAGTAGAGAAAAGATGGCCTCAAAAGCGACTGTACTCTTCATCTTGGCAAAGTAACGAGCTTTCAACAACAAGAACTGAGCTGGTAATCCACTCATCCCTCCTTTAGTATTCATAGGGGCTTTAACCTCAGACTTCCCCAGATGAATTAAAGCATCAATCTCGTGATTTTTGGCTCACCCTCTAAACCAGTAAAAGGAACACGATCGATAATAGGTAAATCCAACAGATAAGAATACTCCTCTAGTGTAGGCATCAACTGATAATCAGGGAAAGTAAAGCAATGGTACATCTGATCATAGAACTGGACCAAGGTCGAGAGAATACCCTCCTTCATCCTATGTTTTATGAGAGGAATGATGGATCCATACTTCTTCCAAAAATCTGCAGAACATTCAATCTCGAGAATTAGACGGATCAACTCATCTATCTTTGGATCTTAGAAACTGTATTTTTCTTTTTCCAGAATCCATGGTCAAAAGGTACCTGCGATATTCACAAATGGTCAACTTTCAAGTCCCTTGAAATAAAATTTCTTCAAAAGATGCTTATGAGTGCATGGATGCATGATGCAACAATCACACACAAGATCACAAATGTAGGGTTCATAGGTTTAACGTCACGAGCATGAGGTCGAAGGTACTACCCATAAGGTATGGTCTAAAAATTATCACCTGCCGAACAAGGTTCTAGAGGTTCCTAAAGTCTACATCCTTCCTTCGGATATTACCAACTTCCTGATTAACTCGGTAGTTAGTAATATTCTCAAGAAAAACTTGTCCGAGCATAGTATCGCGTGACAACTATTTATGGATTACTCTGTCATAGCTTCTGCATTAATCCTAAAAGGCCAAGATGGGATAGGTATTCTACGGTCCTCAGCTTCAGCAGGCTCCCAGGTCGAAAGCAGTACGTCTTCTCGATTACTCGGTAAACGACACTACAGCCAAAGGGGCCTCCACTGAGTGGGGGATCTCATGCCTCCTTTTGGGGATTACTCCCTCAAAGTTAACATGACTATACCGTTCGCCTTATCTTGAATTTTTCCTAAGTCCGGGTATAGGACTCATAAGTAATCACCAAGCACCCTGAAAATCAGGAAAATCCAGACAAACATATATACAACATATAACACATAAACAACAATAGCACATCTACATGTATAAACAAAGATAGGCTCAACCCACTTAGGGTAGACCAGCAAGAGGTCAATCTTTCCCCAGTGAAGTTGCCATTTTTTTCTGTAGCGGTAGAAATGTTTAAGACTAAGTCATTGGATTGACTTGACTTATACAGATCAAAATAAAAACCGCCACCGTGCTTTATTGTTTCCAAAGGAATGGGAAAAGAGTGAATAACCCAAAAAGAAGGGGAAAGATTCAAGGTAAGAGGGTTGGTTATGCAAAGGGAAGGTATTAGCACCCTAAACATCTACGGTACTCTGCAGGAATCTCTTTGAAAAATCTGTATATTTTGACTATAAAATATTGTATAAAAAATAGATGGTGGAGGTGAGAAAAGAAATATATTTTTTATGATTTTTTCACCTGCCGTGGTTGCGAACCTTTAGTGCCTACGTACCACCGTTCGTGCAATAGGGGATCAGGGTACACGTAGTTCCTCTTTTAAAAAAATTTAAAACACAAGTGTGTTGATTAATTTTATGAGATAAGACATCATCGTCATTGTCCGTGTGGAAAACATACTTACTACACACAATCATGAGAAAGGAGAATTTGCATAATCTCAAAGTGGAGGATATGGCTTGGATTTTAAAATCAACAATGCCTCACTCAACACACAAGTGGAAAATATCTCACTTCACTATATATTGTAGAAGTATAGTTGCTTGCATCACTACAAGGATTAACAAGGGTCCAATCTTTTGAGAAAAGTTTTAAAGTAAAAAGCCAAAGTGGTAAAATTGTTTGAAATGAGATTGATTGACTTTTAGTCTTCTCAAAAAAAAAAAGATGTCAAAGTATTATTAAGTTGATTGAAGTGTATTCATGAAAATGTTCTGAAGAATATAAAGGGGCTCAAGTGAGCAAAGATGAAGAATAGCAGGAAATGTAAATGCTTAAAGTAAATGGTACATAAAGTAAAAGAGCATAAAATAAAAACATAAAATAAAGTCAATTATTAGAAATTAGTGGTTAGTAGGATGATCATCTTGAAACTTACATTTGGAACTCATTAGAGGATTGGTAGAACCAAAGCCTCCACACAACAAGTTGCATTTGCTTTTTGCCAAGTATATCATCCATTTTGGAATCCTCGAGAGTAACATTTAATGATCAATGATGTTTAAGTGATCCGCGTTGACCAAAATTAATGTAGATTAATTAGAGGATTGGTAGAACCAAAGCCTCCATACAATGAATCTCAAGGTTATTGGATCAAAGAGATCAAATTAACATACTTGGACTTGCAAACATAGGTTTGGGCTAGGAATGATCATTTATTCAAATCGGGACAAAATTTAGTGTTATGTTAAGCAATCGTAAGTGGACTTATATAGAAGTCACACCTATTTTGAGGTCGGTCAAGAGCAATCTATGCACCATTTATTTTGAGACATGATATACAGATCATGCTCCAATAACACTTAGTGTAATAAGAAAGGGATAAGATGAAGAGGGGTGGGAAATAATATACAAACAACATTTGAATTAAAATTTAACCAAACTATTATTAAAATTATTCATCCATTTTTATGGAGTTAGAATCAACACTATAGATCTAATGATGTTAATAAAGTTCATGATCAAAAATTCAACCCAAGATCAGCCAGAAAATAATCACAAAATAATATTACATTTAATATATATACATTAAAAAGGGTTTTAAAATGTTTTTAAAAAAAAATAAGAGAGAAACATATCAACTACGTTCAAATTAATCAAGAAATATTAAGTAAGACCATAGAAAAATCAGAAATGAACTCAAATATTTTTATAAAATCATTGGTAATTTTTTAAAGTCGAAAACTATTTTTTAAAATCAAAAGAAATGAGTAAAATAAACCAAAAATGATTTTAAAAAAATAACAGTCAGAAATAACAAATAAATGAAGTCACCAGTATTTGTCACAATCTCATTGGATCATTCCATATTTTTTTTAGAATTTAAAAATGCATAAAAGTATTTTTAAACATTTAAAACAATTCAAATAAAGTGAAAAATTATTTAAAAAAATATCAAAACACAACATAAAAATGTAAAAATAAAAATAAAAATCAAAAAGAAAAAAATCAAAAATATTTTTCATAATTTTTTCGGATTTTTTGGACTTAAAATGAATTTTCTATGATTTTTTGAAGTTTAAAACAATTAAATATAAAAATCAGAACATAAAATAAAAACCAAAAAGATATGGACCAATGGATGAGAGTCAAAACGCGTTAGTAATCAAATTCAAGGGATCTGGCGCGTTGTGCATATCATGGTCCTTACTGAATAAAACACTGAATCAAAAATAAATTGGATTTTTAAAAAAATATAAATGGCACGCCATCATTGGTTGGAAGATGACACGTTGGTCATCTTCAACCTCCAGCCATCGTGAAACACAAGTCTCTCAAAATGTAAAATCAGAAGCTCATACTTATGCCATTCGCTTCGTCTCATCAAGACGAAGACAACCACACCTTCGCGAAAAATTTATATAAAATGTAGCTCAAGCAATTTGGAAGGGAAGTTTTGAAAAGGAATTTGAAAATTCATGGCCAAACGCGTTTCCAGTTAAAAGCAAGTGTTGCAACTAGAACCAGGGAAATAAGAGCTTCACAATAATATCAAAGTTTGGAAGAATTGATGGAGAAAACTACCTATTGAAGTTCAGTTGCAGAGCTCTGTAAATGGACTTGGTCAGCTCAATTCAGAAGGTTTCAAGGCTCAATTCTTCTTCTATTAGCTTCAGGGAAGATCAAGGAAGGTTAATTGATAGAAAAAATGGATTGAAAAAGGCTTGAACACTGATTTCGAAGTTGCAGAATAGTGAGTTATGGAATGAGTTTGGCAGGGTGATTTTGGTTGTTCAAGCTTGACAAAATGAATGGAATAAGGCCAACAAAGATAACCACATACTCTTTCAACATCTCAATCAACCTGCTCTTCACATCAGGATGCAGTAATGCTCCAATCTTGACTTCCTTCAGATCTTCTTCTGAATCGAAATTGATTACTTCCAATGGCTGTTTATTTGGATGAATGACATTCTCCTCATGCTCAAGCAACCGTGAGACCTCTTCTAGAATCTCATCATAGTCTTCTTCTTCAGCCCCATACACAAGACATTCAAATTTAGGAGAGGGTGCAGGGTCATTATATTCAACGAGCTTTTTAATTAATCTGCACATATGATTTATGATTGTTTTTAGAAACTGACACATATAACAAGTGATCATGCAGATTGAATTTCAGTTATTATTTATTTTGAAAGGTTTTTTTTTCTAATTACCATTTTCCAAGAGAAAAGAAAAAAATAAAAACACAATTTGGGAAACAAAGCCAACTTTTATTATTAATTTTAAAAATCCAAGCAAACAGATGAGCCCATACAATATCAATACTTTCACCTTGGGCAGAGTGAAAGCTTTTCAAAAAGATTAACAAAAACAAATTACTTTGAAACATGTATGCAAGAGGGAACATCAATGGTGATCCAGTTCTGAACCCTAACTCCGTGCGTCACATAATTTGTCATTTTTGGTTCTGCTTTATCTTCCACAATTGCATTAATCCCGAAAATAATTGGATGAAGATAACCCCCGCTATGAAAGATGTCTTGATACTTGCTTGCAGCAGACTTTGGCTTCATGCTCTTACCTTTATCACTCTACAGAGAACCCCAAGCTAGCTCTATTCTTGTTTACAGATGGATCAACAATATGTCCCTACACTTCACTATGGCCATTACCCACAACCTGATGAGCGTCCTTAAACGAAGCCATAAAATTCTCATTTCCTCTTATATTATCAATGGATAAAGCTTGGAACTGGGTTCCAACAGCAGCTTCATCCGCCTCCACAATGCTAAAACAAGACAAATGAGATATCAATAATGCTTGTTCTCCATTTATAATTACCACTTTTCCTTCACGCACAAACTTCAACCTCTAGTGTAAAGTCAAAGTGACAGCTCCTGCCTCATGTATCCACGGTCGTCCCAGCAAGAAGCTATAAGTGGGTATAATATCCATGACCTAGAAAGTAATCTAAAACAAATGTGGGCCAATATGAATAGGCAAGTCCACTTCACCAATAACAAATTTCCTTGATCCATCAAACACTTTCACAATAATGCCACTTGGGCGCATGGGCATTCCTTGATATTTCAACTTCATAAGTGTGCTCCTTGGTATAACGTTCATTGCGGATCCATTATCAATCAGCACATTGGATAATGAATCATTCTTGCAGTTCATAGAGAAATGGAGGGCCATATTGTGATTCCTTCCTTCATCGGGCATTTCATTGTCGCAGAAACTCAGGTTATTACATGATGTAATGTTCCCTACCACACTACTGAATTGGTCTACAGGCATATCACTTTCTATGAAGGCTTGGTTCAATACCCTCATCAAAGATTCTCTATGAGCAGAGGGGTTCATCAATAAAGCCAAGATAGATATTTTTGAAGGAGTCTGCAGTAGCTGATCTACAATCCTGTAGTCGCTCATCTTGATTATCTTCAAAATATCACCCACCTCTTTTTCTAGCGTTGATTCACTAGATTCACCTGGTGCAAATACACAACCACTGCGGGTCACTCTGCTAGTCTCAACAATATTTCCAACATCAGGCATTGGCTGGATGGGAACTTCCACACCATCCTCTAAAATTTTAGCATTATATTTTTAGGGTACGCCTTGTCTGACTTGTAAGGGACAGGACCCGGTAAGCTAATCACCAATGGAGTAATAGCTATCTTGCCACGAGATTCAACTTCAAAAGGGGTAGGTGCACCAAAACAAGGCACAACAACATTTACTCCCTCTTCAACACATCCAGTCATTACCAAGTCATCTCTGGAAAAGATATCTTCATCTGAGGAGAAGAACTCATCCGCAGAGGCATACTCATCACCTGACTCCTCTTCAGCCAAACAAACCTCAATCTCATTAACCTCTTGGTAATCATCCCTTTGGCCTGTAACCTTGATAGTTCCATTATCCAATAACAACTGAACACCTTTCCTTACAATTGAACATCCTCGAGAGTCCCGACAGCAAATTCGGCAAGATCCATATTGATGTTCTACCTGACCAGCCATTTGGCAGAAAGTAGCATGCAATTGTACAAGATCCTCATTCATATTTTCCACATCAAAGATTATGAACTCTCCAGGACATCTAAAAACCATTTTTACTTCCTCTTCATACTCTACTCTGGGTATGATTATATGGATGAGGCCCTCATCCATCATCTCCTACAAATCAGCCTTTATCTTGTCCCAACCTTGTATATTCGTACTGCAAATAGCACAACCAGCATGGTCATGCGTATAGTAGCTAAATTCACAGAGGTCTGCATGCATTTTTACCAAATCTCCTCTAACCAATTTAATATAAAAAATATGGAAGTCGCCTGGACAACCAGAAACAATGTTCACAGCATTTTCTCCTCCATGCTTGGGCAAAGGATTATCTTTCACATTAGGGCCAACATCCTTGAAAGATAAGATACCAGACTTCACCAATTTTTGTACTTCAGTTTTCAAAGGATAGAAATTCTCAACATTGTGCCCTGGTGCTCCCTGATGAAAAGCACATGTTTGGTCTGCCTTGTAATACCAAGGCAATGGTGATGGTATAGCGGGAGGTGGTCTGGTATGAACCAACTTCTTTTGAATTAACGTTGGGAGTAATTATGTATAACTCATAGGGATAGGATCATAACTCTCCCTTCTCTGATTATACCCTTGATTCCCCTTACGGGGTGGTCTCTGATAAGAAACGGTGGTTAGAGATACACCAAAAACTAGAGTTACTGAGGCGACTTGTTGATGACGCTGGTAATTTCTTCTAGGAGGATTAACCCTCCTCTCTTGCATAACAGAGTTTGTATCTCCTTCCTTATTTTTGGTAAACCCATAGGATGGATTCTTCGTGTTTCCGGAACTTTCACTTTTTATTAAACGCCCCTCTCTTACAGCCTCTTCTAAACGGATGCCCATGCACACCATTTCAGCAAAGTCACTTGGCGCACTCGCTACCTCACGTTATCTCTATGCATATTCTTTGAATAATTCCTTGTCCTTCTGTACCATGGCCCTGAGTTAATCACAGTCAGGCGCCGTGTCCATGTTGTATTTTTATTGTCTGATAAATGCTTCTCCCAAGTCGTTGAAAGTATGGATATTGACATTGTCCAAACTCATATACCACTTCAACGCAGTACTAGTCAAACTATCCTGAAAAAAGTGAATCAGCAGACGTTGATCATCAGTGTGGGTAGACATTTTTCTTACATACATCACAAGATGAGCACGAGGACAAGTGTTGCCCTTGTACTTCTCGAATTCCAGGACTTTAAACTTCGCAGGTATCTTGACATTCAGGACCAAGCATAAACCATTCACATTCTTCTCGAACAATTCCTTTCCCCTGAGGGCCTTCATCTCCCTCTGCACCTTGTCAAACTGATATTGCAAATCATCCATTATATCATAGAGATCCAAGCCCTCACTTGGTGGAGGAAAAGGATGACACATATCATCATTAGCAAATGGGTACATATTCACCGAAGGAGGTGCAGCAGGAGTAGCATGCACCACAGGAGGTGCAAGAGTAACAATAGTCTGAACAACTGGAGTATCTTGAGGACCAAGATTGAAACCATTAGGCACAAAGTTCTTTGGCATTCCCCATGGATAACCTTGAGGCATGCGATTCTCAAAAACAGCTGGATTAGAAGACACATGGACAGTCGGAGCTTCAGTAGTAACCCTTGTTTGTTGAGGTTGAACACTCGGTGGATGATTCTGAGCAGCCACCAGAGATTCCATCATAGAAGTGAGATTGGCCATGTCGGCCTTCAGAGCAGAAACTTCCTCGCGTAGCTCGCGATTCTCTTGTTCTAAGTTGTCCATCTTCCTTCTAGAATTAGCTCGAGAATTGTAGTGGTGAGACAACTTGTTGAACAATGTAAAGAAGCTTGGTAAGACACCTGGATATGCATAACAAATGCAAGAAATATCTGCAATATGATGCATTATATGTGTTGTACCCCAAAATTTTCCCTCCCATTTCCTTCAAGAATTGCTAAGAGCATGCTTCAAAATCTTTCAAGGGTTGCACAGTCCAATTGCCTCCTAACAGTCAAAAACTAGGGTTTTGGTTCTGGCAAAGAAATTGAAGCTTCCAAGGGCCCAAACAAGTCCCACATGCCTATAAACATTGTCAAGCATCCATATGCCAAGTTTCAAGACTCACAGCACCAGATTGCACAGTCAAAACCCTAATTGCTTCACAGTCAACTACAGGGGCAAAATGGTCATTTGACAGTCAAAAGTCCAAATTTTTGGTCAACATCTTATTTTGAAGCCACAAACATCATTTGATCAATTCTTGATCATGATTCTCAAAGCATGGCTCAAAAAGTCTCAAGATGCAAAAGTTTCTATTTTTGGACAGTTGAAAAAGTCAACTGCAAATTGACCAAGGCATAACTTCCACATGGTTTATCAGAAAAATTCCATCCAAAGCTCATTTTGAAGAGAATTACATTTCCTACAACTCATCTTCACACCTCAAGTCCAAGAAATGCTCTCACAAAAAGTTATCAATCTCAACATTATAGGTCATTTTCAAAAGTCAACAAAAAGGCACTTTAAATCAAAGACCATAACTTGAGATTGGTAAATCAAAATGACATGGGACCAAAGACATTGGTTAGAGGACTTCAGGACCTTTCCAAAATGTCCAAGAACATGATCAAAGCTTAAAAATTGAGCAAGATATGCCTTGTGGAAGTTGGGAAATTTTTGGGAATTTTGAAAAGTCAACTTTGCTTCAAATGCCTCAAAATTGCTAATGGGCCTCAATTTCTTCCATGAATCATCACCCAAAAGCTATGCACGACCCATTGACATCCAAGGGAGTTATTTTATCATTTTTGATTAATTATTTGAATTATTATTATTATTATTAATTCACTTAATTAAAATTAAATATGACAAAAATAGCGAATCATGTTTTCCAAATCTTTTTGTGCAGCATATTCCCTCATCATGACCTAGAGATTTCGTGTACCACATCAAGAGGCAAGATCTTCCAAAATAGGCATGTTTTTCATGACAAAAAGATTGAAAAAGATATAAGGAAAAATCAAATATTGAATCATTGAATACATGGATTTTGGGCCAGTTTTTCTAACCTAAATCATTCACATACATAAGCATAACATAACCCTAAGGCCAAGAACACAGAAACTGAGCATAAACCACAAGAACAACTTTGCATTTTTTTTCAAAAAAACCTTGAAACTGTTTTGATAGCTAGAGCATAATTCAAGGCCTCAAAACTATTCTACAAGCTTGCCAAGACTACCAGGAATCTTTTCCAATAAAAGCCAAGTCTCCATACTCGAAGAAGTGGTAGAACTCAATCGCCCTGTTCATGAAAATTTTCTTAATCGTATTTGAATTTACATGCATTTTCCATACGTTCTAATGTTTGATTTACACTAATATGAACTCTCTGAAGCTATTGATGTCTTTTAATTGAGTTAATATTGCCTGTATGAGAAGTTGCCATGGACGCAGGTTAGGGTTTCAGAAGCTTCCATTTGGGGCTTTGCATATATGGAAAAATTAGGCCATGAAACCTACACCATTGAAACCAGGATGCCCAGACGAATAGGAACCAACCATCGCGCCTTTTTTCTTTTTCACTATATCCTAATCGCTATTTTTCAGGTTTAGGGTTAGTGGGGGTTTAAAACCCCCGCTATCTTTTGTTTTATTTCCAGGCAAACGAAGAAGACGCTGAGTTGTAAGGACATGGTTGGTTAGTTTGAATCTGGCGCGCCTTTTTTTGGTTCCATATCATAAGTGTGTATTTCATTTACATTATTTATCTTTCATTATACTAACGAATGTGTTAAGTGGCTCAGTTGGTGGAAAAGGCTAGTTGCAAGCGTTGGGACCTGGGTTCGATTCCCAAGTCCCCTTATATATTTCATACTTTTTTCTCTAACATATTCCAGCATAGCATTCACTCAAAGGAGCACCATGCATCCTAATACCCAAGCCTGCCATGTGTCTCTAATGATCTATCTGAAGGCCACGATGAGAATTCCAGGGTACGCACTAGTCAACCATGCCATACGCAAACGCTGAAAGTCAAAATGGGCTTGGGATCAGTAGGCCAAACTGCTTGCAAAAACCTCCAAATTGGGCAGACACCCCCCTGCTGTTTGTATTCTTCCTTCTAATTTTCTTCTTTTCCTTTTAATTCTTTTTAATTTGTTTATTGTTTTAATTAATTCCACAAAATATTTTTTATAAAATAAAAAAATCAGAAATCATAAAAATAAAAATATGTTTTATTTAATATTATTTTGTAAATAAATTTTGTAAATAAATTTTGTTAATCAATTTAGTTTAATTTAGGTTTTTTTTTAATTTTAATATTTTCTTAAATAAACTAAAAAAATATAGAAATTAGGGTTTGTCACATTTTCATCCTCTTTTCTTAAATAAATAAATAATTCCTATTATTATTATTAATTATTTTTGTAAATACTCTTGTAATTAAATAATTAGTGTAAACCAAGTCAAAACTTTAATTCTTTTCTTTAAACAATTAAAAACATGTAGAATTAGGGTTTTATTTAATTTCAATTGATTCTCTTTATTTCCATTAAATACAAAAAACACAAAAAAATAACTTCTTTTCTCATTAAAATAATTAATTTACTTTCAATTCCAATTTAATTTCTTTAAAGGGTCCAACGCCCTCGAACTCTCGATTCTTATTTCTTTTCGCGCGTTTGTCTTTATTTTCATTTCAAATATAATGTATTTGCCCCAAAGCTTTGTAATAGTAATTAGGACATTTACTTTCCGCATTTTATTTAAAATCGGGTCTTTGTTAATTTGGCGATGTATAGACCCGCGCCTTGTAATAGCGTAGGACTTTTATTTTCCGCATTTTAATTCCCGCACCTTTTAACTATTAATAATTGTATGAAAGAATGAATGGCCCAAATAAAAATCAAAGCGTAGATCACCAAGTGCATAACAAGACAAATATTATCTGAAAGTGACACACAATTCACACACCACTCCTAGGGTACGCCTCACTGTTGCCTTGCCCCTCGAAACGTAGTCGTCGAGTATAGGATGTCTTAGTAAGTCCTTATGTTCCATTGATCTAGTTGCCTCAAAACGGTTGCCTCGGAACAAGTTGCCTCGAAACAAGTTGCCTCGGAATAGTTGCCTCGGAATAAAAAGATCAATGGCATAAGGGTAGCTTCTAAGGTGTCTTACTGTTGCTCGGTGACCACACTGTCCCTACAAACGAATTGACCCGAACACCTCCAACGGTGGTGCTACCTACCCCTCAATGGTGGGATGGCACTACCTTAAGGACATTTACACAGCAAAATTCCTTAGGGTAGGTAGATTACTCGTAGATACTTGCTCTAATTCAAAACAAATCAAAAACTCTTTTCACACTGACACTTTTCAAAAAGCTTTCAAAACAACTTTTCAAACACTCTTGAGGATTGATACAAGAGTCGATCTGAAACTTTCAAAGAAACTTTTTCAAACCCACTCACCTTGAAAAGCAAACAAACATTTTGAAAACACAAATGAGCAAGTATCTAAGAGCCCATGGATAACCATGGATAGAAAGGGTGCTAACACCTTCCCTTTCTATAAATCTACCTCCCGAACCGAGAGCAATCTCATAAGGAATTTTTCAGTGCTTTTGTCCTTTCCATGTTGGAGAAAATAAAAGACGGTGGCGACTCTTGCTTCCGCGACATTTCGCGAACCAGCGTTAAACAGTCAGTTCTTGATCCACCGATCACAGAACTGGCGACTCTGCTGGGGAAACTTTTAAAGTGAGGTGTACCTTAGGATAGTTCATAATTGTGTTTTCAATTGCTTTGACTTGTTTGCTTTATTATTGTGGGACTGTCTTGGGAGTTCTATAGATCCTAACCCGGATCTGGGGGATACCTTCTTAGAAAGTAGAAACAAGGCTGTGAGGGAACTGTGCGGGGTATACCGACATGGTTGAAGCAGTCTGCTACGTTGATGTGGCATTTTGGTGTGTACCGGTAACCCTTGAGTCCAGTCAAGGAGAGTACGGGGCCTCCGCGTGGTGTCGTGAAGCATCAACTGACTTTAGGAACCTTAATTGAACTATCTTGGCCTCTTTAGTGTAGTGAGATAACTGACTTTGGTCCAGTCCGAGGTTGGTTGATACTCGATACTACACTCAATTGAGGGTTGATTTCCTGGAATATTTCGGTCGCCAGTTCAGTGGCTAAATCGAAACGATGAACAATGAAAGCAATCCAGTGATATTGGGACCCTTAGAACCCGGTTTCTTCTGATAGGACAGGTTGAGCCCACCAACTTCAAGAGGGTAATACCCAGACCCCATGCAGGCCTAAACTCTAAGGGCTTGTCTTGTGTGACTTGTGTGCCTTATCATGTTTGCCTTTGTAAATATTTGTGGTGTGTTTAATCATAGCATCATGACATTATACAGCATCATATGCATTGGCTAACCATTTCAGGGGTTCGAATCTTCATCTTTGTTCTTGTTTTGTAGGACATGGAAACTGTTCGCAGAAAGACAATTCAGATCAGCCTTGTAAGGATCCCTCCTCAGCTTAAGGAGCTTATATCCAGGATTCCCGAGAGCTCTTCATTCAGTGAAAGACATGGAAGACTCATCAGTTTGGTCAACACCAACATTGAGGAAGATATGATAAAGGTCCTGTTCCAGTTCTTTGATCCTCTGCATCATTGTTTCACTTTCCTGGATTATCAACTGGTACCTACATTGGAGGAGTTCTCCCGGCTTCTGAAGATCCCTATCCTTGATCAACTACCCTACAATGGTACGGAAAAGGAACCCAAGCTTGAAGAGATTGCTAAAGCCTTACACCTACAACCATCTGACCTCAAGGGACATTGGGAAGTCAGAAGTAGTATCAAGGGGTTCTTAGCCAGGTTTCTGTTTGAGAAGGCCCAAGAATGTTGGAACTCCCTTGACCTACAAGCTTTTGAAGAAATTGTGGCCCTCCTTGTCTATGGTTTGGTGTTGTTCCCTAATCCAGATCAGCTTATAGATATCAGTACTGTCCAGATCTTCATGTCCAGGAATCCTATACCTACGTTTCTTGGGGACATCCTTCACTCATGTTACACTCGAACCATGAGAAAAAGAGGTTTTCTTATGTGCTGTACTCCTCTCCTGGGAAGGTGGTTTATTTTGCACCTTCCGCAATCAGTTTTGAAGAATGAGCGGGGTTTGAGATGGTCACAGCGATTGATGACTCTTACACATGCTGATATACATTGGTGCTCTCGGTCCAGAGAGGATGTCACTATCATTGATCGTTGCGGGGAGTACCCTAATGTTCCTTTACTTGGAATCAGAGGAGGTATTACTTACAACTCGTGCCTGGCTTGGAGACAGTTTGGTTATGCTCGGAGGGACGGCCCTCATGACATGTTAATTCCTGACATAGTTTTTGACTTCGACAACGATGCACAAGGACTTCGCCAGAGATTTATCAGAGCTTGGAGGATGCCAAGTAGGGTAGACAGCAAGACCCTGGGGCACAAAAATTCCATCCCATTGGAACCTTATCTCAAGTGGGTACGAGCCCGCTCCCAGAAGTTAGTAATGCCTTATCCTCATGTTCTCCCTGTGATCAAAGAGCCAGTCTTGGAAGGAGAGGTGTCCTACACCATTCAACATCCTGACATGCCCACGTCCTGGGAAGAGATGCAGAAGAGCTGGATCCAGCTTAAGGAAGAACGGAATTCTCTTGAGACCAGTCTACATGCTAGTGAAAAGAAGGTCTTGGAACTCACCCGCCTATTGCATGAGGAAAGGAATCTCAACACCTACATTGCTCCAAAGAGGATGCGTAGTGTCTTTTGGGATTGATTCACTTTTGTAATGTCTTGCCCATGAGGTCCTGATGTACTGAACAATTATTCCCTTAATAATAACGTGTGTTCCTTTTTGTCTACAACAAATTTGAACTTTTGAACCCTTGAATGCATTGCATAAACACATATCATTCATCATGTGCATAGCAGGTACTCTTCTTTTCAGGTTGCTTACCGTTCTTCGCTGTTTATTTCAGCATCATGAACCCTGAATCATCTACCAAGATGTCTATCAAGGCCCTTCAGGCGCAGAACGCAAAATTTCAGGAGCTGATCATGAGTTTGGCTCAAGGTCAAGAAGAGCTGAAGGCTTTGCTCCTGAAGAAGGAGAAGAAGAAGAAGAGAACCGTTCTGTTCAACACGGGCCGGAGGTTTGGTAACACACTGCAGAATGAGGAAGCTGGTTCCTCTGTAGGCAAAGACAGTCCCCAGGGGGGAAGGGCTCCAAGTCTGGTGGTCTTTGACAATGAGACTGATTTTAATGAGGAACAGTATCCTCCAGCTGAAGACCGATACAAGCAGTTGGAAGACAGACTGAACGCCATGGAAATTTAACAAGTGCCTGGTTTGGATTTCGGAGACTTGGGTTTATCTACTGGTGTGATCATCCCTCACAAGTTTAAAGCACCATCTTTCACCAAGTATGACGGGGCGTCTTGCCCTAAGTTGCACCTCAAATCTTATGTGCGGAAGATTCAGCCGTATACAGTGGACAAGAACTTGTGGATTCACTTCTTCCAGGAGAGTCTTTCAGGGACTCATCTCGAATGGTTCTATCAGCTGGATGGAACCAAGGTTCGTAACTGGGAGGAGTTGGCTACTGCTTTTTACAAGCAGTATCAATATAATTCCGACCTTGCTCCTACACGTACCCAAATCCAGGGTATGTCGCTAGGATCAGGCGAAGGTTTTAAAGAGTATGCGCAGAAGTGGAGGGATCTGGCTGGAAGGGTGCAGCCTCCGTTAACAGACCGTGAGCTGGTAGATATGTTCTTGGGGACCCTATCCGGGCCGTTTTTCAATCATCTTATTGGCAATTCATCTGCAGGGTTCACTGACCTCATTCTGACTGGGGAAAGGATAGAGGCTGGCATGAAGTCCGGTAAAATTCAGAAAGGTGCATCTTCAAGTTCTGAGAAGAAACCTTTTAAGAAGGAGGCCAGTGCTGTGTATGGGCCTAGGAGGAAAGATAAACCAGAGCGCCGCCAATCTGTCAATGCAGTGGTGATTGCCAAACCTGCTGCCGCTCCTCGGCAAACTAATCAACCAAGGGCTGAAAGACCTAGAAGAGAATTCACCCGGCTGAGCATGACCTTGTCACAAATCTTGCCGCAGCTGCTATCCACCAACTTGGTGACTATTAGAGAGGCCCCGAAGGTTGTAAATACCACCTCTCCTAAGTATAACCCAAATGCCCGCTGTGCTTATCACGCCGATATCCCGGGGCATTCTACTAATGACTGCTGGGCCCTGAGAAACAACGTGCAGGACCTTATTGATGTAAAGGAGGTACAGTTTGAGGCACCTGAGAAGCCCAATGTAGTGACAGCTCCCCTGCCTGCTCATGGAGTGAATGCTATCAGGGATGATGACGAGGTGGAAGAATCTGAGTTCGACAGCTGGATTTATCTGACGGCCGACAGTGGACCTAGCAATTGGACCGCGAAAGATCATACACCTGTTACTTTTGTTACGCAGTAATGAATTCCTTTGTTTTTGTTATTTGTAATAAACAATGAATTTAAACTTTATGGCCCGGTGTCTTACCCGGGGCACCATTGGCTTCATTTGTGAGGGCTTATAACTATCATTTACATATATCATGAATAAAGACCTTGGACGTTTTTTCGCATTTCAAATCTTGTGCTCCCTTTCTTTCTTTCTTTCTTTATATATTGCAAAACAGCTGTATTTACACACACTCACCTACACAGGTTTCAATCCACTCTGGATCTCACTGGTAACGACTCTGCTACTGCCAGTTATGACTTCGAAAATACGATCAACTTAGCCGAAGACGAAGGTGAAGATGATTGTGAAGTGCCTGGCGAGCTTGCAAGACTGTTACTCCAGGAAGAGAGGGCAATTCAACCACACGAAGAGCCGGTGGAAACAATAAATCTGGGTACTGAGACAGATAGGAAGGAAGTCAAGATTGGCGCCAATCTGGAGCTCAGTGTAAAACAACGGTTGACTCAGATGCTACATGATTATGTGGAGATCTTTGCCTGGTCCTACGAAGACATGCCTGGGTTGGATACCGACATTGTGGTCCATCATTTGCCTACCAAGGAAGACTGCCCTCCGGTTAAGCAAAAGGTCCGCCGTATGCGTCCAGAGATGTCTGAGAAGATCAAAGCTGAGGTTATGAAACAGTTTGATGCCGGGTTTCTTGCAGTGACTTCTTACCCTCAATGGGTTGCTAATATGGTGTCGGTACCGAAGAAGGATGGTAAGGTCAGAATGTGTGTCGACTACAGGGACCTGAACCGGGCCAGCCCCAAAGATGACTTCCCCTACCTCACATTGATGTTCTGGTTGACAATACTGCTCAGCATAAGGTGTTCTCTTTCATGGATGGTTTTTCAGGTTATAATCAGATCAAGATGGCTCCTGAAGATATGGAAAAGACTACCTTTGTTACTCAGTGGGGCACCTTCTGCTACAAGGTCATGCCATTCGGGTTGAAAAACGCTGGGGCAACCTACCAACGTGCCATGGTTGCTTTATTTCATGACATGATCCATCATGAGATTGAGGTATATGTCGATGACATGATTGCAAGGTCCCAAACTGAGGAGGAACACCTTGACCACCTGCAAAAACTGTTTGACCGTCTGAAACTGTACAAGCTGAGGTTGAACCCGAACAAGTGCACCTTCGGGGTAAGATCTGGAAAATTGCTAGGCTTCGTCGTAAGTGACAAGGGTATTCAAGTGAACTCTGCCAAGGTTAAAGCCATTCAAGAGATGCCAGTTCCTAAGACAGAGAAAGAGGTTAGAGGCTTTTTAGGACGCCTGAATTACATTGCTCGATTCATCTCACACCTAACTGCTACCTGTGAGCCAATCTTCAAGCTGCTGAAGAAAGATCAGGTAGTACGTTGGAACGATGAATGTCAGGCCGCTTTTGACAGAATCAAAGAGTATCTCCAAGAACCACCCATTCTTATGCCACCGGTTGAAGGGAGACCTCTGATACTATACCTGACAGTACTCGATAACTCAATGGGGTGTGTGCTGGGGAAGCATGACGAGTCTGGCCAAAAAGAGCATGCCATTTATTACCTTAGCAAAAAGTTTACCGACTGTGAGACCCGATACTCACTGCTCGAGAAAACTTGCTGCGCTTTGGTATGGGCTGCTCGCCGGCTGAGACAGTATATGCTGACTCACACTACCTTGTTGATTTCAAAGATGGATCCTATAAAGTACATATTTGAAAAGCCTGCTCTGTCTGGAAGAATAGCAAGATGGCAAATGATCTTGACAAAATACGACATCCAATACACAACTCAGAAAGCTATCAAGGGAAGTGTATTGGCAGACCACCTGGAACACCAGGAAGTAGACGACTATCAGTCTATGAACTTTGAATTTCCTGACGAGAGTATCATGATAGTGACTGATTACGAAGTACCTGGACCTGATGAAGAACCTGAGGAAGGATCCCGATGGTTATTGCACTCTGACGGAGCATCCAACGCTTTGGGCAACGGCATCGGCGCTGTGATCATATCCCCTCAAGGCACTCATACTCCACTTACTGCCCGGCTATGTTTCAACTGCACCAACAACATGGCGGAGTATGAGGCATGCATCATGGGTCTTCAAGCTGCGATCGACTTAAGGATCAAGTTTCTGAGTGTCTTCGGAGATTCCGCTCTCGTGATCAATCAGATTAAAGGCGAGTGGGATACGAAACATCCAAATCTTATTCCTTACAAGGAGTGTGTGTTGACTTTGATCCCCCATTTCACAGAGATAACTTTTGAACATTTCCCAAGAGAGGAGAATCAGCTGGCGGACGCGTTAGCTACGATGTCTTCTATGTTCAAAGTCAAGTGGGACAATGAGGCTCCCCGGGTCATTATCTAGAAACTGGATGAACCGGCATACTGTTGTGACCTTGAGGCTGAGGTGGTAACTGAAAAACCCTGGTACTATGAGGTGAAGAGGTACTTGGAAGCTCAAGAATACCCCGAGGGTGCGTCTGTCAATGACAAAAAGTTTCTGAGAAGTTTCGCAGCGAAGTTCTTCCTTAGCAACGGCATTTTGTACAAGCGAAACCATGATTCGACCTTACTGCGTTGTGTGGATAAGACTGAAGCAGAAAGGATTATGGCAGAGTTACATGAAGGTGCATTCGGAACACATTCCAGTGGACACACTATGGCGAAGAAAATCCTTCGGGCAGGGTATTTCTGGTCCATAATGGAGGCCGACTGTTACCAACATTCTCGGACATGTCATAAATGCCAGATATATGCAGATAAGGTGCACGTTCCTCCGGTTCCCCTAAATGTCTTGACAGCACCTTGGCCGTTTGCAATGTGGGGCATAGATATGATCGGCGAGATTAAACCTACGGCATCCAATGGGCATCGCTTCATCCTAGTGGCGATTGATTACTTCAGGAAGTGGGTTGAAGCAGCTTCTTACGCCACTGTAACCAAGAACGTTGTGGCACGGTTCATTCGGCATAACCTGATCTGTCGATACGGCGTCCTAGAAAGGATCATTACGGACAATGGTACCAATCTTAACAACAAGATGATCACTGAGCTCTGCGAGCAATTTAAGATACAGCACCACAACTCTTCTCCTTACCGGCCGAAGATGAATGGGGCTGTAGAAACAGCGAATAAAAATATCAAGAAAATTGTGCAGAAGATGACAGTGACCTATAAAGATTGGCACGAGATGTTACCGTTTGCTCTACATGGGTACCGTACCTTAGCAAGGACGTCAACAGGGGGAACTCCTTTTTCCTTGGTCTACGGCATGGAGGCAGTCTTACCGATCGAAGTGCAGATTCCCTCTCTCCGGATAATGAAAGATGCAGATCTGAACGAAGATGATTGGATCCAGACACGACTTGATCAATTAAACTTAATTGACGAAAAGAGACTCGCTGCTATTTGTCATGGTCAAACGTATCAAAAACGTATGATCAGGGCATTCAACAAAAAGGTCAGGCCACAAGAATACCAAGTTGGGGATCTGGTAATCAAACGCATCATCCTTCCTCAGAGTGATCCAAGGGGCAAATGGACCCCTACATACGAAGGGTCATTTGTGGTTAAACATGTGTTCTCAGGAGGAGCCATGATTCTAACCACCATGGATGGTGACGACCTTCCTCACCCCGCCAATGCAGACATAGTAAAAAGATACTACGCATGATAAAAGACCCGCTAGGTTGACATACCTAGGAAAAAATTAGGGCTTCCCGGCGAACCAAAAGGGTTCGGGCAAAATGAGGGATGAAATGAAAAAATCTGTACACCCGGCAAGTCGAAAACCTGAAAAGGAGGCTTGGGCAAAAATGGGTATCCCGGTGGACTGAAAACCCGAAAGGGCGGCCCAGGCAAAAGTTAGGGATAAAGCGTAATACTATGTCTCATTGGATCACTTTACATCCAGAATCCGGTATCAACATCAAGTTCAGACGACATCAATCAATCAGCTTCATCTTCAGCTAGGTCATCAAGTGATGAGACGCTCAAAGATATAAAGGCGATAGCAGAGTTGGAACCCAGTGGGATTGTTCTCTTCACACAGCTATCTTGTTTTCCCTTTGTACAAATTTATATAAACTCTTTTATTCGGCGGCGTTCTCTTACTAGGACGTCAGCCTCTTGTACATAAAACGCCTGTTTACAGGAAATTCAAAATCAATATAAATACACTTTTCAGATCAATTGCCAATTGTTTTTCCTTTTTATGTTTTGTTTTGCGAAGAACGTCCAAGGTTCAATTTGTGATATATGCATTTAACAATAATTGCTAACTCATAAATGTTTGCATATGAAACAAAGGATTAATTACAGGTAACATTAGAAACAGGGGCAATAATAAGTTGTCTAAGCGATCTAATTGTCCTGTCCACCAAGGTACCAAGGTAAGTTCAGCCGAAGAACATAACCAATATACCTTAATTCCCCAGAGAGTGAACCAGCAAGTCAATGCACTCTCCCCAAGCAGAGTTATCTTGTCAGCCTTAAGGAAGTTGGGCATCCCCAGCAGATCTCAATATTCCTCAGCGCAATATACGAATATTCTTGACAAGCATCCCCGGCAGTCTTGATCTAAGATTGTTCCCCGGCGGTATATCAGACATTCAGTGGAGCCACTCCCCCAATGTATCCCAAAATTTCCCCAGGAGAGTCCAATCCAGGAAAGTTTGAATCCATCCCCCCAGCAAGAAGCTTATCCCCAGTAGATTCTGGGAGCTTCCCCCCTGCAGAGCACGAACGCGACTCTCAGCTTTATTCAAAGGTTATTCCCTACCAGGATATAACTCGGTTATCCTCAGCCAAAAGCCACGGGAAGATCGTCGTCGACAAAGTCTTCTTATCCCCAGCGGAGTCTATTAACACTTCCAACATAACAACGCTATCCCCAGCGGAGTTATCACCAACATCTCAACAGGGTACCTCTCTCCCCACAGAGTATTGTTCCCCAGCAAGATCGCTAGAGTATTTTTCTCCCTGCAGAGTAATCCATTCACCAAGTTTATCCCCCAACAGAGTCATCTTCTCCTACCGGTATTCTTGCAGCCATCACTCCCCAGTGGAAACAAAAGCTCTACATCAGCCCAGGATTTAACTTCCCGGAATCCGTCGAGGATTTATTTTCCTAAGACGAAAACATACATTCATAAACATCGCATTTTCATGCATTATAGCATGCATATACGCATCATGAATATATAATCTCATCACGCATGTCATACATCATGACATCGCATACAACTAACGTTTTGTCTTTTCAGGACGAAGGTTAATACAAAGATAATTACTATCAACGGTCGCAACTAAAGATCTGATTCCTGTATCTCTCCAGGGTGTATCTGTTGACGATCGATACCAGATCTGATTCCTGTATCTTGCCAGGGTGTGTCTGAAGAGTTCGAGGATCGGATGCCTGTATCTTGCAAGGGTGTATCCGTTGAAGACTAACAATACCAGATCCGATTCCTGTATCTTGCCAGGGTGTATCTGAAGAGTTCGAGGATCCGATGCCTGTATCTTTCCAGGGTGTATCCGTTGAAGACTAACAATACCAGATCCGATTCCTGTATCTTGCCAGGGTGTGTCTGAAGAGTTCGAGGATCCGATGCTTGTATCTTGCCAGGGTGTATCCGTTGAAGACTAACATTACCAGATCCGATTCCTGTATCTTGCCAGGGTGTGTCTGAAGAGTTCGAGGATCCGATGCCTGTATCTTGCCAGGGTGTATCCGTTGAAGACTAACAATACCAGATCCGATTCCTGTATCTTGCCAGGGTGTGTCTGAAGAGTTTGAGGATCCGATGCCTGTATCTTGCCAGGGTGTATCCGTTGAAGACTAACAATACCAGATCCGATTCATGTATCTTGCCAGGGTGTGTCTGAAGAGTTCGAGGATCCAATGCCTGTATCTTGCCAGGGTGTATCCGTTGAAGACTAACAATACCAGATCCGATTCCTGTATCTTGCCAGGGTGTGTCTGAAGAGTTTGAGGATCTGATTCCTGTATCTTGCTAGGGTGTATCCGTTGAAGACTAACATTACCAGACCCGATTCCTGTATCTTGCCAGGGTGCGTCTGAAAGATTCTCTCATTGTTACTGTTGAGATAGTAATCCTCAAAGGTTCTCTCACCGTCCCGTTGAGGGCACGTCTGAAGAGTTCAAAGATTCGATACCTGCATCCAGCCATGGCGCGTCTATATAAAAGAGTTTGAAGATCAACTCCTGTAACAAGCCAGGTAATTATCTTTCTTTTTCAGGTACGCAAGTTCTCGCTAAGGAATCTCTTACGCGATCGACACCCAGATGGCATCTGTAAGCCCATCCACCTATCCTTCACCTCTCAACATGGCATCTATAAGCCCATTTTCCCATCCACCAGTCTCCAAATGGCATCTATAAGCCCATTCCCATCATCACACTGCTAACATGTGAGCGCGAATTTCTGGGCACTCTAGTGTTCAATCATCTTCCACCTTCGGACTACGAAAGGCACGCCAGCCAATCTACATCCTCATGGCTCAAAAAGTCTCAAAATGCAAAAGTTTCTATTTTTGGACAGTTGAAAAAGTCAACTGCAAATTGACCAAGGCATAACTTCCACATGGTTTATCATAAAAATTCCATCCAAAGCTCATTTTGAAGAGAATGACATTTCCTACAACTCATCTTCACACCTCAAGTCCAAGAAATGCTCTCACAAAAAGTTATCAATCTCAACATTATAGGTCATTTTCAAAAGTTAACAAAAAGGCACTATAAATCAAAGACCATAACTTGATATTGGTAAATCTAAATGACATGGGACCAAAGACATTGGTTAGAGGACTTCAAGACCTTTCCAAAATGTCCAAGAACATGATCAAAGCTTAAAAATTGAGCAAGATATGCCTTGTGGAAGTTGGGAAATATTTAGGAATTTTGAAAAGTCAACTTTGCTTCAAATGCCTCAAAATTGCTAATGGGCCTCAATTTCTTCCAAGAATCATCACCCAAAAGCTATGCACGACCCATTGACATCCAAGGGAGTTATTTTATCATTTTTGATTAATTATTTGAATTATTATTATTATTAATTCACTTAATTAAAATTAAATATGACAAAAATAGCAAATCATGTTTTCCAAATCTTTTTGTGCAGCATATTCCCTCATCATGACCTAGAGATTTCGTGTACCACATCAAGAGGCAAGATCTTCCAAAATATGCATGTTTTTCATGACAAAAATATTGAAAAAGATATAAGGAAAAATCAAATATTGAATCATTGAATACATGGATTTTGGGCCAGTTTTTCTAACCTAAATCATTCACATACATAAGCATAACATAACCCTAAGGCCAAGAACACAGAAACTGCGCATAAACCACAAGAACAACTTTGCATTTTTTTCAAAAAAACCTTGAAACTGTTTTGATAGCTAGAGCATAATTCAAGGCCTCAAAACTATTCCACAAGCTTGCCAAGACTACCAGGAATCTTTTCCAATAAAAGCCAAGTCTCCATACTCGAAGAAGTGGTAGAACGCAATCGCCCTGTTCATGAAAATTTTCTTAATCGTATTTGAATTTACATGCATTTTCCATACGTTCTAATGTTTGATTTACACTAATATGAACTCTCTGAAGCTATTAATGTCTTTTAATTGAGTTAATATTGCCTGTATGAGAAGTTGCCATGGACGCATGTTAGGGTTTCAGAAGCTTCCATTTGGGGCTTTGCATATATGGAAAAATTAGTCCATGAAACCTACACCATTGAAACCAGGATGCCCAGACGAATAGGAACCAACCATCGCGCCTTTTTTCTTTTTCACTATATCCTAATTGCTATTTTTCAGGATTAGGGTTAGTGGGGGTTTAAAACCCCCGCTATCTTTTGTTTTATTTCCAGGCAAACGAAGAAGACGCTGAGTTGTAAGGACATGGTTGGTTAGTTTGAATCTGGCGCGCCTTTTTTTGGTTCCATATCATAAGTGTGTATTTCATTTACATTATTTATCTTTCATTATACTAACGAATGTGTTAAGTGGCTCAGTTGGTGGAAAAGGCTAGTTGCAAGCGTTGGGACCTGGGTTCGATTCCCAAGTCCCCTTATATATTTCATACTTTTTTCTCTAACATATTCTAGCGTAGCATTCACTCAAAGGAGCACCATGCATCCTAATACCCAAGCCTGCCATGTGTCTCTAATGATCTATCTGAAGGCCACGATGAGAATTCCAGGGTACGCACTAGTCAACCATGCCATACGCAAACGCTGAAAGTCAAAATGGGCTTGGGATCAGTAGGCCAAACTGCTTGCAAAAACCTCCAAATTGGGCAGACACCCCCCTGCTGTTTGTATTCTTCCTTCTAATTTTCTTCTTTTCCTTTTAATTCTTTTTAATTTGTTTATTGTTTTAATTAATTCCACAAAATAATTTTTATAAAATAAAAAAATCAGAAATCATAAAAATAAAAATATGTTTTATTTAATATTATTTTGTAAATAAATTTTGTTAATCAATTTAGTTTAATTTAGGTTTTTTTTTAATTTTAATATTTTCTTAAATAAACTAAAAAAATATAGAAATTAGGGTTTGTCACATTTTCATCCTCTTTTCTTAAATAAATAAATAATTCCTATTATTATTATTAATTATTTTTGTAAATACTCTTGTAATTAAATAATTAGTGTAAACCAAGTCAAAACTTTAATTCTTTTCTTTAAACATTTAAAAACATGTAGAATTAGGGTTTTATTTAATTTCAATTGATTCTCTTTATTTCCATTAAATACAAAAAACACAAAAATAACTTCTTTTCTCATTAAAATAATTAATTTACTTTCAATTCCAATTTAATTTCTTTAAAGGGTCCAACGCCCTCGAACTCTCGATTCTTATTTCTTTTCGCGCTTTTGCCTTTATTTTCATTTCAAATATAATGTATTTGCCCCAAAGCTTTGTAATAGTAATTAGGACATTTACTTTCCGCATTTTATTTAAAATCGGGTCTTTGTTAATTTGGCGATGTATAGACCCGCGCCTTGTAATAGCGTAGGACTTTTATTTTCCGCATTTTAATTCCCGCACCTTTTAACTGTTAATAATTGTATGAAAGAATGAATGGCCCAAATAAAAATTAAAGCGTAGATCACCAAGTGCATGACAAGACAAATATTATCTGAAAATGACACACAATTCACACACCACTCCTAGGGTACGCCTCACTGTTGCCTTGCCCCTCGAAACGTGATCGTCGAGTATAGGATGTCTTAGTAAGTCCTTATGTTCCATTGATCTAGTTGCCTCAAAACGGTTGCCTCGGAACAAGTTGCCTCGAAACAAGTTGCCTCGGAATAGTTGCCTCGGAATAAAAAGATCAATGGCATAAGGGTAGCTTCTAAGGTGTCTTACTGTTGCTCGGTGACCACACTGTCCCTACAAACGAATTGACCCGAACACCTCCAACGATGGTGCTACCTACCCCTCAATGGTGGGATGGCACTACCTTAAGGACATTTACACAGCAGAATTCCTTAGGGTAGGTAGATTACTCGTAGATACTTGCTCTAATTCAAAACAAATCAAAAACTCTTTTCACACTGACACTTTTCAAAAAGCTTTCAAAACAACTTTTCAAACACTCTTGAGGACTGATACAAGAGTCGATCTGAAACTTTCAAAGAAACTTTTTCAAACCCACTCACCTTGAAAAGCAAACAAACATTTTGAAAACATAAATGAGCAAGTATCTAAGAGCCCATGGATAACCATGGATAGAAAGGGTGCTAACACCTTCCCTTTCTATAAATCTACCTCCCGAACCGAGAGCAATCTCATAAGGAATTTTTTTGTGCTTTTGTCCTTTCCATGTTGGAGAAAATAAAAGACGGTGGCGACTCTTGCTTCTGCGACATTTCGCGAACCAGCGTTAAACAGTCAGTTCCAGATCCACCGATCACAATATGCAATGCACGTGATTTATTTTTTTATTAATATTTCAAGGGACTTAAAGATTTATAGACACATTGTAAATATCAAAGTAATAACACGTTTGAAATACTGGAAAATTTTATTCTAATAACTTCAAAATGGATTACAAGTTTCAATAATCCCAAGTAAAAGATGAAAATAAAGTCTAAAACCCTAAGAAGCAAAGCTAATGGAGATGACTCTATATGCTGACGCTACCCTATAAGTCCGACAATCTGAGCCTTCAACCTTTGATTTTCTTCTGCATATCTGGTGGCAACCTCCTTCCAATCACCTGAATCATGAAGTGCGCAACTACCATCTTACTAAGGCTTAGAGGAAAATAAATCCCTTTGACCCTCGATGATCTCTACAACCCGACTCTCAAGAATCTCAATCAAGTCGTCTTTCTCCTTCAAATCTGCTCTATAGGAAATCTCTAAAGTTTGGCACTTATGCTACCAAGCATCCTTTTCCTGCTGTATCTTGACCAAAGCAAGTTGTAGCTCTTCCACATCATCCAATAAGGGAGGAGTGGTCTTCACAAACAAATCAGGCATATGTGCTTCCCGAGAATGCGGCATCTTTAACTGAATAGCTCTCTCTTGGACCTACTGAAGATAAGGCTCCAAATAAACAACCCCCCTAGGTCTCAAGTCTTTCCTACTCTTCATATGAATGTGACGCTAGTCCTTCGCAATCTTCTCCATAGCTTCCTTATGGTCTTCTTCCTCCTTCAGGAAGAAACTTCTCAAATGAATACTATTTGATTTATCCCTCATCGGATAACCAAATTGTCATCGTGAAAGAACAAGGTTATGGTTAATTCCTTCCTTTGTACCAAGAATAGGTACATTGGGGAAACTACCACAAATGTCGACAATCTTTACATCCTGGTAAGCCTGATGATACCAACCAATATCTGAGTGAGTAAGTGCCATGATCTTAGGAGCCCAACGGGGTTCCTTCCTGACATCCCAGAAAGCATCAGACTGAGGCATATGAGAAATAAACCACCGGTACCACACAGGCGTGCAACAGATAATCATCCCCCCGTGATAAGAATTTCGAAGATGAATAGAGTAATAAGCATCACCCAACAATGTAGGAACTGGGTTTCTAATCATGAAGATCCCGATAGCATTAATGTCAACAAACTTATCCACATTAGGAAATAAAAACAACCCGTAAGCAAGTAGAGCAAAGATGGCCTCAAAAGCGACTGTACTCTTCATCTTGGCAAAGTAACGAGCTTTCTCTAATAAGAACTGAGCTAGTAATCATTTCATCCCTCTCTTCAAAGAGCTACCAACAAATCACTTCAAAAGTTCCAAGGAGTTTTCATGTGGAAGGAACTTGGTGAAGAAGAAAGATTACAAGTCATCCAGATGAATCCCTCATTTTCCATATGTGACTTCAAATGGTCATAACTTGGTCAATATTTATCACCTTGAGCCCATTCTTTTTTCATGATGACCCTAAGGATCTGTACTTCATGCCTTCTTTTATATGCAAAGTAATAAAATGGATGGAAGTTGCCTTAAGAATGCAAGAGATTATAGGTCATTTCATGATTTTTGGCCAACTTCAACAAGTCATAACATGCTCAATTTTTGGAGATTTTGAGTGTTTCAAATTGCAAAATGTCATTCAAGAGATCTAGTTCATTCCATCTTTTTTGGTCAAGAGAAAATTCTAAGTGGAAGGCCATGTTTGGATGCAAGAGATTATAGGTCATTTTTAAAGAGGAATTTAAAATATTTCTAGTATGGAAAGTCAACTCTTTTTCTTCAACTTTGACTCCATGTAGTTTTCAGCTCGAGCATCCATTTGATTCCATTCTTTTTCCATTGCAAAGCTTTTTACCTCATCTTTCCAAAGCATCAAGAATTTTGCCCTAAGACCCCATGAGGTGGAAATGCCATTGCATTGAACTTGGTAACTTGGAACTGAAGTTTCACCATAAGTCAGAATTTGAAATCCATGTTTTGGCCTTTAAACATCAAATTAGCACGCGTTTGTGATCTAAACATGTTTAACCAAGTTTCCAAAGTGGATTAGAGCCTTGAAACGCAAGGATTTGAGGAGTTTTGATGCAAATCATATCACACTTTGCTCATGCATCAGGTTCACACGATTTCCCTCCAATTTGCATCATTCCACATGCTTGAACATTCCATTTGATTCCCTGTAAATAGAGGGTCATCCCCCATTCAATTTCCCAAGCTTAGATAGCCAGAATCACCCTGCCAAACTTGCTTCACAACTCAGAATTCAGCTACTTCGAATCCTATTCTCAAGCCTCTTTCAATCCATTTTTTTCATCAATTCACCTTCCTTGATCTTCCCTAAAGCTAACCATATAATCACATTCAAGAATCGTGCCATATATTGCTCCATAGAAGTCCAGTTTCAGAGCTCTGCAACTCAACTTCAATAGGTAGATTCCTTCATCAATTCTTCAAAACTTTGGTATCATTGTGTTGCCCTCATTGCCCTGGTTCTAGTTGCAACACTTACTTTTATCTGGAAGCACGTTTTGACCATGAATTTTCAAATCCCTTTTCAAAACTTTCTTTCCAAATTTCTTGAGTTACTGTTTATATGAATTTGGCGTGAGGGTGTGGTTGTCTTTGTCTTGAAGAGACGAAGCGAATGGAATAGGTCTGAGCTTCTGATTTTACAGTTTGAAAGACCTGTAATTCGTGAAGGCTGGAGGTTGAAGATGGCCAACGTGTCATCTTCTAACCAATGAAAGCGTGACATTTGTTATTTTCAAATTCTGATTTTATTAATGATTCTGTACATTATTCATTAAAGACCATGATATGCACAGCGTGCCAGCTCCTTTGGATTTGATTACTAACGTGTTTTGACTCTCATCCAATGGTCCACATCTTTTTCCTTTATTTTCTTTTTCTGATTTTTATATTTTAATTGTTTTAAATTTCAAAAAATCATAGAAAATTCATTTTTAGTCCAAAAAATCCAAAAAAATAATGAAAAATATTTTTGATTATTCTCTTTCATATTTCTAATTTTTCACAATTTAATTTTGTGTTTTGATATTTTTTATGAATTTTACACTTATTTGCTTTGTTTAAAATGTCTAAAAATACTTTTACACATTTTTAAATTCTGAAAAAATTATGGAATGATCCAATGATATTGTGACAAATATTGGTGACCTTATTTTATTTTTGTTTCTTACTTTGCTATTTTTTACTATTTTTGTTTATTTTACCCATTTATTTTAATTTTTAAAAATAGTTTCTGACTTTTAAAAATTCCCAAAATTTTTGTAAAATTACTTGGCCTCTTTTCTGATTTTTCTATGGTCTTATTTTCTATTTCTTGATTAATTTGAATATAATTGCATTTTCTTCATTTTTTCCATTTTTTAAAACATTTTTAAACCCCTTTAATGAACATATTAATTATATTATTATTTTGTGAATATTTTCTGGCTGTCTTGGGTTGATTTTTTTGGTGATGGCTTTATTAACATCATTGGATCCATGGTGTTGAGTTTAACTCCACATAAAATGGATGAATGATTTTAATAATAGTTTGATTAAATATTAATTCAAATGTGTTTTATTCTTTTTACCCTAATTCCTCTTCATCTCATCCCCTTCTCATTGCATTAAATGTTGTTGGAGCATGATCTCTATATCATGTCTCAAAACAAATGGTGCATAGATTGCTATTGACCGGCCTCAAAATAGGTGCGACTTCTATATAAGTCCACTTACGATTTCTTAACATAGCGCTAAATTTTATCCCGATTCGAATAAATGATCATTCGTGGCCCAAACTTATGATTGCAAGCTGTTGTACCCCAAAATTTGCCCTCCAATTTCTCATTGATTGCTCACCACAAAGCCCTTGAAGATCAAGATCCAGTTAGGGTTTCATCTGCTCAAGACTTCTCCTTGCACTGTTGACCCAAATTAGGGTTTGTGTTTGCACAAAGATGTTTTGACCTAAAATGCCTAAGATGACTTTCTTGCTTCATATTGGACTCCCAAGTTTATCCATATCAAGTTTCAAGTCTTGATTCCAAGTTTTGCCCAGTCAATTGGACAGTTGACCTAGAAATCAGCTGTATTGGGGAAAAAGTCAACTGTGACCAATTGACAGTCAAATCTCATGAAAATTGACCCACATCAACATTATGAACTCATATGAACCATTTGATCAAGTTTGGATCACAATTCCACAAGAAATTTGATCAGATCACCAAAAGGGCAAAATGGTCATTTTTAGGGTTTTGACTGCACAAAGGCAATTTTTGACTGTTTGACCCAACCAATGGCAAACCAAGCTCACATATGGACTCAAGGACCCCATGGAATTATCTTGACATGCTCAACAAGTTCAAAAGATCCCAAATGTACAAAATTGACAGTTGAATTTCCCAGTCAATTGATCAATTTTGACTGTATACTGAAAAGTCAAACTTTGACTTTTTGGTCAAAATCAAGAGTCAAGATTCATTTTTCATCAAAGCATGTCAAATCATGAAACTTGTTCATCAAGAAATCCAAAATTGCAAATTAGGGTTTGAAATGAGAATTTTTCATAACTTAGAATTTTTCTAAGTTATGAAAAACCCTAATTTTTTTCCCAACTTTGCCCCACTTTCTCACCAAGATTCATTTGGATTCAAGCAAAAGTCAAAACATGAAAGTTGTAGCTTGTTTCATAATCTACAACTTTGATTAACAAAGTTTTCCCAAAAGAGGCTTGTATCTCAAGTTACATTTTTTGGAATAAGGGTACTAAACCATTCTTAACTTAGTGAAATTTTAACCTATTTTGGCAAGGTTTTCTACCTAACTTCAAGACCATTTTCCTTACACTTCCACTTGGAATTTCAATTTTCATTTCAAAGATGTACTGTAGTACACATTCCAAGCTTTCCAAAATGTCCAAGAACTCATCAAACAACCTCATAACTTGAGAGATGCGAATTTTGCAATATGGCAAAAAGTCATTTTGATTCATGGCCATGTACATGTTCATAACTTGTGCAAATTTCTCAAACCAGCATGCCACTTGATTACAGGCCCTTAAACCATCCAACACTCAATAATTTAATGCATGTTCATTGTGCTAAGGCCTTGTTTCATGAGTTTAAGCATTACATGTTGGATTAGGCCATAAATGGAAAAAGTGAAATAGCCATTTTTGCAAAAGCAAGCTTTATGTCATAATGCAAATCCAAGAGGTACAGATCAAATCCAATTGGCACAAGATTATGAACAAAACACACTGATCAAGACAAGGTTTTGCAGCATGTTTAGGGGGCCTCTACCTGCCTAGAAACTCAAGTGGCCTTTGCTTGCTTAAGTGTGAAGAAACACATCATAACAACACACAACTTTGATCTGAGCATAAGCAAGCCTAAGCAAATATTGTATACACTTTCTAATCATCAAGCAAAAGCTAGAACAGGAGAAAACAAGGTCTCAAACACTCCCACTCCCAGAATCACTCTCAAACTGCAGAAACAGGGCAGGGTCTGCAGATTGGATCCCATCTCTCATTCCTTTCATGATTTCTTGCCCAAGGCTCATCAAACACATTCCCTAACATCATTTGAAGCTAACCAAAACACAAAACACGACCTGTAATCCCTCTAACCAGTTCCACCATTTTCACTTTCTTGTTTTGCAGTTGAAGGTCCATAGCTCGATTTAAGGTGTTTCAAAGCAAAGTAAGCATTGGAATAGCATCACCACACTTCAGGCAAGCTGTACAGATCATCATCCTGCCTTGAAAGTTCCCCCATTGCCAGATAGAACTTCAAGTGAACAGGTATCTTCTTGAACTTCTAACTCTTAGTCTAGGCATCATTAGCTCTAAGTTTATGAATAAGAAGTGTTCTACTCATGCCCCTGAATCTGTACATGCTTTTACTTTTCATTTATTTTGCCTGAGCTATGAGAATTTAAGGTCTGAATATGGAAGAAAAGTTAGGTCATGATTTGGGATTGTTAAAATTCTCTCTCATTTCTGAGAGTTAGGATGAGTTCTTTATATATTTAGAATCATGATTCAATGCTTAACATTTCTTATGTTGGAAGTTTGTGCAAAAAGTCAAAGAATCCAGATGTTTGAACTTGGTCACAGGCGCGCATTTTTGACATCTTTTTGTCTGAAGGTTGAAGAAGAAGCTTCATGGGCTGGGCTTTTTGTGTTATTTCTCTTCACACCATATTTTTGGTTTTGCACCCCCTGAGCCCATTTTATTTATTTGCTTGATTTTTTGACTTTTCTTTTTTTATTCTGATTTATTTATTTTTGATAATCATATTAAAAACATGAAAAACATTTTTTACACCATTTTTCTATTTTTAGGCATTTATTTGTTTATATGGACATTTATACATAAATATATATATATATACACTATTATTTAGAAAAAATTAGAAAAATAATGAAAATATATTTTATTTCTGATTTTTATTTCATTTTCTCTTTTGAAAACATTTTGTATCAAAAAAATATTTTTTTATATAAATATTAAATATTATTATTATATATATACAGTATTTATTTAGTAAATAATAGAGATATTTATATATATTAGTATATTTAGGTAAATAATACAAGAAAATATTTTATTTTATTTTATTAATATTTGACATGAAAAACACTTTTTATAAATATACTTCATTTTATTTTATTTTTGTACATAATAAACAAATACTTGTATAAATTAAATAATATATATTACTTAATAAAAATTAGGGTTTTACCCTTAAAACACAAAAAACTCCAAAAAATAATACTTTTTTTTATTTTATTTATTTGACATAAATAATACTTTTTTTTCATACATATAAAAACCCTTTTTGCATTTTGCATCTTTATTTTATTTTCCATTTAATTTATGCAATCAATTATCTTGTAAATATTCCAAAATTGATGTATTAGCTAGGTTTAAATTTCTTGTCTAAATATCCCCCCATTTGAACATTTGTACCCCCCTTCCCATATTGTGTTGTAATAGTGTAGGAATTTTACTTTTCGCACTTTAACGCTTTCTAAAATATACCATGCTAGAATTAGGGTTTGTATGCAAATAAAAAAGAACAAAATAGTTTGACCTAATTTCAAGATAATCAAGCATGAATATGGACAACACATGTCACACTTGCACCCCTAGGGTATTCCACTTGTTGCCTTCAAATAAATGGGCCATATTGCATGTTAGGTTTCTTTGGGCAAAAACAAACAATTCAAATGATCATGGTCCCTCGATGACGCTTTCGAAAAGTTGCCTAAAATGATCAAGTCCCTTTCAAAGAAAAATTGCCCAAAGATACTTAGCACTATCGCAATTATGGTCTAAACGATGACCCGCGTCCGTCCCTTTCACTTCCTAATACAAGATTGTCCACCAAATGCAATGGTGGAACAAAATTGTCAAAAGGGTTAAAACGTAACAAAAATCTTTGAGAACTTTAGGGTAGATAGCTCTTAAGTACTTGTCCACTTGCCAAAGAAAACTCTTGCCTATTTTCAAACCCCACTTCACAAACACTTTCAAAACAAACTTTCAAAAACCTTGGAACATCTTTTCAAAAAAAAAAAAGGAGACAAACACCTTTTGTAAAACATTCGAGTAAAGAATTGTTACAAGGGTAGCCTATACAAGGCATCTTTTTTCAAAACATTTTCAAAACCACACACCAAGCACCATTTCAAACAATTGAAAACTAAGGCAAGTTGATCTAAGCAAGTACCTAAGAGCCCATGGATAACCATGGATAGAAAGGGTGCTAATACCTTCCCTTTCTATAATCTACTCCCCGAACCCAAGAAAAATCTCGAAGGTTTTTGCTGTGCTTTTTAAACCTTTCCTTAGGATAAAATAAAAAGTCGGTGGCGACTCTTGCTCAACCGAAACATTTGCGAAAACAAACGTAAAACCATAGTCAGTTCTCCCACCGTATCACAGAACTGGCGACTCTGCTGGGGAGAATGTAAAAGTGGAGTAACCTTAGGGCTTAGATCACCCTCTTGCATGACTAATTGTTTGAATTGATTGCTTTATATCTTGGCTCTATTGTTTGGGTTTGCAATCCTACACCCGGATTTTGGGAAACATTTCATAGATAGCAATACGTTGTGGAAACTGTGCGGGGTATACCGACACGGTCGAAGCAATAGCTATATTAGTGCGACATATTTGTGAGTACCGGTAACCCTTGAGTTCAATCAAGGAGAGTATGGGGCCGCTGAGTGATGTCACTAAGCACTAATGACCTAGAACCTTACTTGACCATCTTGGCCTTTTATTAGGAGTAGTGAGATGACCGGCTTTGGTGCAGTCCGAAGTTGGTAGATACTCGATACTACACTCATTGAGGGTTGTTTTCTTGGAATATTTTGGTCGCTAGTTAAGTGGCTAAACCAAAACAATGAACAATGAAAACAATCCCGTGATAGTGAGCTCCTTAGAACCCGGTTACTATTTATAGGACAGGTTTTTAAGCCAACTACACTCAAGAGGGTACTTGCCTATGAAACCCCATGCAAGCCTAAAACTAGGGTTTGGTGTGATTTGCTTGTACATATGTTTTGTGCATACATCATAAACATCATAAAACATCATATGCATTCACTAACCATTTCAAGGGTTTGGATCTTCATCTTTGTCCCTGTTTTGTAGGTCATGGAAATTCCTCGCAGAAACACCATCCAAGTCAACCTTGTGAGAATTTCTCCTCAACTGAAGGA
The DNA here is from genome assembly GCA_948472305.1 of Vicia faba. Classification (NCBI taxonomy): domain Eukaryota; kingdom Viridiplantae; phylum Streptophyta; class Magnoliopsida; order Fabales; family Fabaceae; genus Vicia; species Vicia faba. The sequence goes on from OX451737.1 coordinate 701,103,004, forward strand.
GCTCACCTCAAGAATTCCGGAAAGCTCATCCTTCAGTGAAAGACATGGTAGACTGCTCAGCCTAGTCAATACCAACATTGAAGAAGACATGATGAAAGTGCTATTCCAGTTCTTTGACCCTCTTCACCACTGTTTCACTTTCCCTGATTATTAGTTGGTGCCCACTTTGGAGGAGTTTTCTCAACTCCTGAGAATTCCTATCCTTAATCAACTACCCTTCAACGGTACGGAAAAGGAACCAAAGCCGGAAGATGTTGCTCGAGCATTACATCTACAACCATCAGATATCAAGGGGCATTGGGAAACCAGAAGTGGCGTCAAGGGATTCTTAGCAAAATTCTTGTTTGAGAAGGCACAAGAATGTTGGAACTCATTGGACCTACAAGCCTTTGAAGAAATTGTGGCACTCCTTATCTATGGGTTGGTCTTGTTCCCAAATCCTGACCAATTGGTAGATGTAAACGCCGTCAAAATCTTCTTGTCCAGAAATCCAATACCAACATTGCTTGGGGACATTCTTCACTCATTTTACACACGAACAATGAGAAAGAGGGGTGTTCTCATGTGCTGTACACCTCTCCTTGCAAGGTGGTTTATTTCGCATCTTCCACAATCTGTCTTGAAGAATGACCAAGGCTCAAGGTGGTCCCAACGGTTGATGACTCTTACTCACTCTGATGTACATTGGTGTTCTCGGTCCAGAGAAAATGTCATCATCATCGATCGTTGTGGAGAGTTTCCTAATGTTCCTTTACTTGGAATCAGAGGAGGTATCACCTACAACCCTTGCCTAGCTTTGAGGCAATTTGGATATGCACGGAGGGATGGCCCTCATGACATGTTGATTCCTGACCTAGTTTTTGACTTCGACAACGATGCGCAAGGACTTCGCCAAAGATTCATCAGAGCTTAGGGAAGACCCAACAAGGTTGATAGCAAGACACTGGGACACAAGAACTCCATCCCTCTTGAGCCTTATCTCAAGTGGGTACGAGCCCGAGCCCAAAGTCTGATGATGCCTTATCCGCATGTTCTCCCTGTGATTAAAGAGCCCGTCAAGGAAGGAGAGGTTCCCTACACCATCCTACATCCAGACATGCCTACATCGTGGGAGGAAATGCAGAAAAGTTGGATTCAACTCAAGGAAGAACGGAATACTTTTGAAGCTAGCTTCTACGCCAGTGAGAAGAAGGTTCTAGAGCTTACCCGCCGACTCCATGAGCAAGAGGCCCTCAACACCTACATCGCACCAAAGAGTATGCGCAATGTCTTTTTGCCTTGAGAAGTTATTTCGTAATATTTGGCCCATGGGGCATTTATGTACTAACAAATTTCTTCTTATTAATATGACACGCGTTCTTCTTTGTCTGAAACAATTTTGAATGTCCTAAATCCTTGAATGCATTGCATACATAAGCATACCATTCATCATATGCATAAGCAAGTCTCACTCCAGGTTTCCTTATCTGTCTACTGTTTATTTCAGTAGGATGGATCTCGAGCAAACAGTCAAAGACCTACAAGCCCAGAATGCACAGTTCCAGCAACTCCTGATGACCTTGGCTAAGGGTCAGGAGGATATCAAGACCCAATTAGGGAACAAAGACCCAGTGAAAAAGAAGAAAAAGAGACTCGAGGTGGCTACTTTGGGGAGAAGATTTGACGGAGAAGCTCGGAGAGTGCTTGAATTTCCTCCTATCTCTGATGAAGGAACCAGCAAAGGAGGTGGAGCTGCGGTACCTTCCGAGTTCGATGCGGAAGAAGAAGAGGTCGAAGAGGATGAAGATTATTCTGATCAGCAATACCCTCCAGCTGATGATAAATACAAAGGTTTAGAGGACAGGTTGGCCGCCATAGAGATACAAAGAGTACCGGGTTTGGACTTTGAAGACTTGGGTTTGGTTGCTGGGATTGTGATTCCCCCAAAGTTCAAGGTGCCAGTGTTTGTGAGGTATGATGGGCTATCCTGTCCAAAAATGCATCTCAGGTCCTACGTGAGAAAGATTCAACCCTATACGGCAGATAAAAATCTTTGGATTCATTTCTTTCAAGACAGCCTTTCTGGAGCTCAATTGGAGTGGTTTTATCAGTTAGAGGGAACCAGCGTCCGCAATTGGGAAGACTTGGCCACCGCTTTTTACAAACAATATCAATACAATTCTGACCTTGCTCCTACTCATACCCAACTTCAGGGTATGTCATTGGGAACAGGCGAAGGGTTTAAAGAATATGCACAAAAAGGGAGAGATTTGGCTGGCAGGGTGCAGCCTCCTTTAACCGACCGAGAGCTCGTTGATATGTTTCTAGGAACCCTATCTGGGCCATTTTTCAATCATCTGATTGGTAACTCCTCCGCGGGGTTTACCGATTTGATCCTAACAGGCGAAAGAATAGAAGCTGGCATCAAGTCAGGAAAGATTCAGAAGGGTGTTACTGCAAGTGTTGAGAAGAAACCTTTTAAGAAGGAAACAGCTGTGGTATATTCTCAGAGAAGAGCAGGGAAGACTGAACGCCGGCCAACTGTGGGGGCCGTAATGATTCAAAACACTTCAAGTGAGCAGCCTCGCTATAACCAGTCCAGACCAAATCAACAATGGGGGAACAGCCACAACGGCAGTTCACCCGCATTAATATGACTCCAGCGCAAGTGCTTCCCCATCTGTTAAAGTTAAATCTCGCCACCATCAAGGAGGCACCAAAGAATTTGAATACGTCCTCTCCGTATTATCATCCTATTGCCAAATGCGCCTACCATTCTGACAGTGTCGGGCACGACACCAATGATTGTTGGGCACTCAAGCATAAAATCCAAGACCTGATAGAGGCAAAGGAGGTGGAGTTTGACGCTCCGGAGAAGCCTAATGTGATATCTGCTCCCATGCCGAAGCACGGCCGAAATGTCAATGCCATTGAAGAAGATTTGTATGTTGCTGATGTTAATGATCTGATAACTCCTTTGTTAACCATTAAGTTGAATCTGTTAAGGGTCGGGATCTTCCCGGGATGTAAAGAAGACTGCTATTGTTGTTACTCTCTTCCGTTTGATTGTCCGTTACTGAAGAAAGGCATCCAAGGCCTTATGGATAGTCGACAAATTTTGTTTGAAAAAGTTTCTGCTGTTCCAACTCATACTGAAGATGTCTCAATCATAACCATTCATGCCAATCTTTCCAAGGCCGTCAAAAAGCCTGTTAAGATTACACCATCTACAAAACCTGTTCCTTTGAAGATAACAATGCAAGGGCTTGTCCCCTATGTCTCCGAGAAGTCGATACCATGGAACTATGGCGGTGACGTCTACTATCATGGTATTAAACAAATCGAAATAACTGAAGAAAGTTCGGATGATGAAGAAGCCAGCATTGGTAACATTGCAGGCACGAGTAAAATCACCAGGAGCGGGAGAATATTTTCTCCAGAGATTGCCCCTCCAAGAGCAATCTTTGGACCCTCATCAGTTGACAAGGTCATCCCTGCACCAATAAAACTCTCTGCTAGAACCCCTTTGATTGAGGATGTTTTTGTTCCTAGTACTGTCTCTCCTACCGCTGCTGATAAGGGTAAGGGAATCCGAGATGAGCTCGTCAGGACGAGGGCTCAGCCCTTGGTCATCCCGGAAACCTCCAAGAAGGAAATGGATGAGATTTTGAGGATAATCAAAAGGAGTGATTACGATGTGGTAGAACAACTGGGGCAAACCCCCTCAAAGATCTCCATGCTGGCACTGCTACTTTGCTCGGAAGCGAACGTTAAAGCTCTGATAAAATTCCTGAAGGCAGCCCATGTGCCCCAGGAAACCTCTGCAGATCAATTTCAAAATTGTGTGGCTAGCTTGACTGCGGACAATGGATTAGGGTTCTCTGATGCCGACTTAACTCCTAAAGGTAGAAACCACAATGATGCTTTGCACATTTCAGTCGAGTGTCGAGGAACCACTCTCGCACATGTCTTGGTTGACACTGGTTCGTCGCTGAATGTTTTGCCTAAGAAGGCCTTGGACCGACTAGATTGTGAAGGGTTGGAATTGAAGCCGAGTGATATTGTTGTCAGAGCTTTCGAAGGTTTGAAGAGAATGGTCCATGGGGAGGTTTAAATTCCCATCAAGATAGGCACTGGGGTGTTTAAATCCACTTTCTATGTGATGGACATCCGTCCTTCATACTCTTGCTTGTTGGGTAGGCCTTGGATACACCATGCTGGGGCAGTCACCTCCTCCTTACATCAGATGTTGAAGTATTCTGTCAAGGGAAAGATCATTACTGTCCATGGCGAAGAGGAATACATGATTAGCCACTTGAATTCTTTCCGGTACGTGGAGGTAGAAGGGGAGTTCATTGAAACACCTTTTCAGCATTTCGAAGAAGTCCTTCCTGAAATGACAGTAGCAAAGTTGGCCGCTGAGACACCAAGGCAGATGGCCAGGATGGCATCTCTGGAAGACGCAAGAGCCGCAATAAAGGAGGGGAAGAATTCAGCATGGGGGCAGTTGCCTGATATTCCATATAAGACCGACAAATTTGGATTAGGGTTCACTACCGCGGGCCAGAAAGCTATGCGCCGTGCGAAGATTGAAAGAGCGCCAGTCAAAATTTCTCCCTACGGAATCAATGCCTTGGAGGACGAGGACAAAGAGAGCAACATCGAAGAATGGATTTACCCAACTGTCAAAGGAGGATTGAGAAACTGGGAGACAAAAGACTTTGTCCCCATCACTTTTATTCATCAGTAATTTATCTGTTAAACATTTCCTATTTGGTCTGTAATATTTCTTTTCAAAACAATCCGTACACTATCCTTTCACCTCATGCCTTGCCCAGGGCATGTAGGTCCACTTATAAGGGTTTTGATTATTTTTCATATCCATATGCCATGTTTAATGATTCATTGGACGTTTTTCATTTGATAAACTGCTTGTGTTCATTTTCTTTCCTTTTGCATTTTTGTTTAAGGATGGCTATCCCTTACACACACCCACACTCACCAATGCAGGTACCCATCCACTCCGGATTCCATGGGTGACTATTCAGCTATACCTTTCAATAACTCTGAAGATCTGGTTAATCAAGCCGAGTATGAAGATGACGAAGGTTGTGAAGTACCAGGGGAACTATCCAGACTTCTACAGCAAGAGGAAAGGGCTATCTTACCACACGAAGAGTCATTGGAAACTGTCAACTTAGGGACCGAGGAAGACCGGAAGGAGGTGCAAGTGGGTGCCAATCTGGAACCAAGAGTCAAGGAGCGCCTGATACAGTTGTTGAATGAGTATGTTGAAATCTTCGCTTGGTCTTATGAAGACATGTCGGGTTTAGACACAGACATCATGGTTCACCGTCTCCCCACAAGAGAGGACTGTCCACCGATCAAGCAAAAAGTTCGCCGAATGAGGCCTGACATGTCTGAAAAGATCAAGGCAGAGGTAATGAAGCAATTCGACGCTGGCTTTCTGGCTGTTACGTCCTATCCTCAATGGGTCGCTAACATCATGCCAGTACCTAAGAAAGATGGAAAAGTCAGGATGTGTGTGGACTACCGGGATTTGAGTAGGGCCAGCCCCAAAGATGATTTTCCGCTACCTCACATTGACATTTTGATCGACAATACAGCTCAGCACAAAGTGTTTTCCTTCATGGATGGATTCTCGGGTTACAATCAAATCAAAATGGCCCCCGAGGACATGGAGAAAACTACTTTTGTCACACAATGGGGCACTTTCTGTTACAAGGTGATGCCGTTCGGGCTGAAGAACGCAGGGGCAACTTATCAACGCGCCATGGTAGCTTTATTTCATGATATGATACATCATGAGATTGAAGTTTACGTAGACGATATGATAGCTCGGTCACAAACAGAGGAAGATCACCTTGAACATCTAGAAAAGCTGTTTGCCAGGTTGAAAGAATACAAGCTCAGCCTGAATCCAAGTAAATGCACTTTTGGAGTCAGGTCTGGTAAACTCCTGGGGTTCATTGTAAGCAACAAAGGCATTGAAGTCGATCCAGCAAAAGTGAAAGCAATACAAGAAATGCCTGCTCCCCGTACTGAAAAGGAGGTTAGAGGGTTCTTGGGGCGCTTGAACTATATTGCCAGATTCATCTCTCATCTGACTTCTACCTGTGAGCCAATGTTCAAACTCTTGAAGAAAGATCAGGTAATCGAATGGAACGACGATTGCCAAGCTGCTTTTGATAGAATCAAGGAGTATTTACTATAACCTCCTATTCTGATGCCACCCGTCGAAGGAAGACCATTGATCATGTATTTGACCGTCTTGGATAACTCAATGGGGTGTGCTTTGGGCCAGTATGACGAGTCTGGTCGAAAAGAGCATGCTATTTATTACCTTAGCAAAACGTTTACCGACTGTGAGACTCGCTACTCACTGCTCGAGAAAACTTGTTGCGCTTTGGTATGGGCTGCTCGCCGACTAAGACAGTATATGTTGACTCATACTACCTTGTTGATTTCCAAAATGGATCCTATCAAGTATATCTTCGAAAAGCCCGCTTTATCTGGAAGGATAGCTAGATGGCAAATGATCCTAACTGAATATGACATCCAGTACACCACCCAAAAAGCTATAAAAGGGAGTGTACTAGCTGACCATCTGGCTCATCAAGCTATCGAAGACTATCAACCCATGAGATTTGACTTCCCAGACGAGGACATCATGAATTTGGACAACATTGAAGGTGACGGACCGTATGACGGACCCGAAAAGGGATCCCGAGGGACCCTGTACTTTGATGGTGCTTCAAATGCACTTGGAAACGGTATCGGCGCGGTACTCATTTCTCCAGAAGGCTGTCACACACCTTTCACGGCCCGACTTTGCTTCAGCTGCACAAATAACATGGCTGAATACGAAGCTTGCATCTTTGGTCTCAAGGCTGCTATAGACTTGGGGATCAAATCTTTGATCGTATTTGGGGACTCAACTTTGGTTATCAGTCAAATCAAAGGAGAGTGGTGTTAGAACAATGTTTGAATCTACTACCCTATATTTAAGTTTTGATGATAACAAAGTGAAAAGATATAGTATTTATAAGGTTCATGAATGAACTATATGCTGCCTAAAATTATTATGTTCTGACTTGCAGATACTCTGATTGGTATAAGCAAGATCACGTCTTTTCAGCATCAGAATTTGTTTTCATACACCAGCATCAGAAGTTGCTACATCAGAATGTCAAGATCAGATAATCAACTCACGTACATGCTGAAGCTTGATGAACAGAACTGCGCGTAAACACTCTGATACAGAAACACAATAGTTCATCAGCAGCGAAGCAGAATCAGAATGAGCCAAGCCAGAACGTGCATTGAAGAAGCAACGGTACTGTGCATTGAAAGCTAATTAATCCCAACGGCCTCATTCTAGACAAGATCTGCTCAAAAAGGAAAGCTTGTTATTAGCATTGAATCAAGAATATTGCATTCAACGTTCATCTTCTCAAGTGCTATATAAACAAGGCTTTGAAGATTATAATGGCTAATGCTCTCCAAATCTCTACACGCACAAAGCTGAACAATAATCTTCATCTACCAGTTTTGCTAAACCACAAACTCTGATACTTCATTATTGTTTAGCAATCTAGTTTCTAAGCTTCATTTTGTGTATACATCACAGTTGTGATAAAGTTTTGTAGAAAACATTCACACATTGTTTTATACCTTTGTAAGAAAGTGTTTCCTTGACAAACCGGATTGTGGTTTGAATCAAGAAGGCTTTAGCAGTTGTTAAAGCAGTCTGTAATATTCAGTTGAGTATAGTGAATTAAGACCTCGTTGGAGAGAGGCGAAATCACCTTGACGGGTGGACTGGAGTAGTTTGAGATCAAACGAACCAGGATAAAAATATCTTGTCAATTGCTTTAGATTTCAGTTTTACAATTCAACCCCCCCTTCTTGTGTTTTTCACCCCTTCAATTGGCATCAGAGCGCCTGGTTCTGAGCTAAAACACTTAACCGTGTCAGTACAAGATCCAGCGTCAGAAAAACACAATGGCAGGAAACAATTCTCACTTCAGCAATGACAATAATGAGGACAGAGACAGATTCAGCGGCAAACCTCCAGTCTTTGATGGAGAAAACTTTGATTATTGGAAAGACAGGATTGAAAGCTTCTTTCTAGCACATGATGCTGATCTGTGGGATATGGTGACTGATGGATACACGCACCCTGTGAATGCAACTGGTCAGAAGATTGATAGAAAATCAATGACCGATCAACAAAAGCGTGACTTCAAGAATCACCATAAGGCCAGAACCATCCTCCTCAGTGCCATCTCCTATACTGAGTATGAAAAGATCTCCAACAGAGACACAGCAAAGAACATCTTTGATTCTCTCAGAATGACGCATGAGGGCAACGTTCAAGTCAAAGAAACAAAAGCTCTGGCGCTCATTCAGAAGTATGAGGCGTTCAAAATGGAAGAATCTGAATCCATTGAAGCTATGTTCTCTAGATTCCAGATTCTGGTAGCTGGTCTCAAAGTTCTGGACAAAGGATACTCTACTGCTGACCATGTCAAGAAAATAATCAGAAGTTTACCCAAGCAGTGGAGGCCTATGGTTACTGCTCTGAAGCTAGCTAAAGATCTCAACAAGATCACTCTGGAGGAACTTATAAGCTCCCTCAGAAGTCATGAGATAGAGCTAGAAGCTGACGAGCCTCAGAAGCAAGGTAAGCCTTTAGCTTTAAAATCTAACAGAAAATCTGAGTCTAAAGTTTTGCAGGCAGTTGAAGAAACATCTGATGGATCCTCATCAGAAGAAGACGAACTTTCCCTTCTCTCCAGAAGAGTAAATCAATTGCGGAAGCAAAGACAAAGGAAGTTCAGGAATCCCAGAAGATCTGATCAGAACGAGTCTTCTTCCAGATTCAGAAGGACAGATTCTTCCTCTGGATACAGAAGATCTGAAGGCTCCTCCAGTAGCAAGAAGCCAAACACCAAAGACATCATCTGCTACGAGTGCAATGAGCAAGGACACTACAAGAGTGACTGCCCAAAGCTTCAGAGGGAAAAGCCCAAAAAGAAGTTTAGAAGAGAGAAGAAGAAAAGTCTCATGGCCACATGGGATGACTCTGACTCGTCTGAAGCTGACTCAGAATCAGATGATGAAAGGGCAAACATAGCGCTCATGGCTAACATCTCAGAAGATAGTGAAGCTTCTGAATCAGACTCAGAATCAGACACAGAAGAGGTATTTCCTAACTTCGCTGTTAATTTTACAAAGGCTGAACTTGCTGAAAGCCTCAATGAAATTCTGGAACGCTATCAGCAGATTAGAGCTAAATTCAGAGACCTGAAAAGGAATCTTGAATCTGACTCTAATAAGTCTGAGAGTCTCAAATTGGAAAACTCTGAGCTGAGAGATAAAATTTCAAAATTAGAAAACTCTTTACAAAACTCTCAGAAGGAACCAATTTCTGAAACTCCCAGCAACGCTGATGAGATCATCAAGGAGTATGATCATAGTTTCCAGAAGTTCTTAGCTAAAAGCATAGATAGAAGCAGAATGGCTTCAATGATCTATGGAGTTAGCAGAAATGGCAGGAAAGGAATAGGATACCAAGGTAAGGTTCCTACACCTAAGAATGTCATGGATTTAACCATTAAACACACTCCTCTAAATTCACACTTTGTGTATGGTCACACACACGACATCAAATATACTAGCAGTAAGCACTCTGTGAAACCAAAATTCAACCAGAGTTTTGGTAAAACTAACAAGTCAGGACCCAAGAAAATCTGGGTACCTAAGGATAAAATAATACATGTTGCAGATATCTTTAGCAGCAAGTCAGAAACACCAGTCATGGTACCTGGACTCTGGCTGCTCACGACACATGACGGGAAGAAGGCATATGTTCCAAAGCCTGGAACTTAAGCCTGGAGGCCACGTTGGCTTTGGAGGCAATCAGAGGGGAAAGATAATTGGCTCTGGAACTGTAGGTAATGGAAATCTTCCCTCTATTAATAATGTTCTGCTAGTAGATGGATTGATGCATAATCTGTTATCCATAAGTCAATTAAGTGATAACGGTTATGATATAATCTTTAATCAAAAATCATGTAAAGCTGTTAGTCAGAAAGATGGGACTATCCTGTTTAATGGTAAGAGGAAAAACAACATTTACAAAATCAAACTTTCTGAACTAAAGAGTCAGAATGTAAAATGTCTTCTGTCTGTTAACAACGAGCAGTGGATCTGGCACAGAAGATTGGGGCATGTTAGTATGAGAAGAATATCTCAGATTAACAAACTCAATCTGGTCAGAGGACTTCCTAATTTGAAGTTCAATTCAGATGCTCTGTGTGAAGCATGTCAGAAAGGCAAATTTGCAAAACCTTCTTTTAAATCCAAAAATGTTGTTTCCACCTCTAAGCCATTAGAACTTCTGCACATTGACTTATTTGGACCAGTTAAAACTGCTTCAGTCAGTGGTAAGAAGTATGGGTTAGTAATCGTAGATGACTATAGCAGATGGACATGGGTAAAGTTCTTAAGACACAAGGACGAGTCACACTCTGTGTTTGTTACCTTCTGTAACCAAGTTCAGAATGAAAAAGATCTTAGAATCGTTAAAGTCAGAAGTGATCATGGTGGAGAATTTGAAAATAAAGATTTTGAGTCATTCTTTAATGACAAAGGCATTCTGCATGATTTCTCTTGTCCTAGAACTCCCCAACAAAATGGAGTTGTAGAACGAAAGAACAGAACATTGCAAGAAATGGCCAGAACCATGATCAATGAGACAAACGTTGCTAAGACTTTCTGGGCAGAGGCAATAAACACAGCGTGCTACATTCAGAATAGAATCTCAATAAGACCTATTCTAGAAAAGACTCCATATGAATTGTGGAAGAACAGAAAGCCCAACATTTCGTATTTTCATCCATTTGGATGCACTTGCTTTATATTAAATACAAAGAATTATTTGAACAAGTTTGATTCTAAGGCACAGAAGTGTATTATGTTAGGATACTCTGAACGCTCAAGAGGGTACAAAGTATACAATACAGCAACACAGATTGTGGAAGAATCAATCAGTGTTCGTTTTGATGATAAGCTTGACTCTGAAAAGTCAAAGCAGAATGAAAATCTTGCAGGTATAGAAATTGAATTTGCAGGTTCTGAAGACAAGTCATCAGAAGCTCTCAACACAGACATTCCTTCAACGTCTGAAAGGAGCACTGCTAGAAATCCTCCAACAGCTGCTGATCAACCTCAGAAGAGATTGCCCAGAAGCAGCTTGGATCACCCAGAAGAGACTATCCTAGGAAGAAAGGAAGATCCAATCAGAACAAGAGCAAGCTTCAGAAACTCTGAAGAAACTCTTATGGGACTTGTGTCTCTGATTGAACCTTCTTCTATTGATGAAGCACTTCTGGATAATGACTGGATTCTGGCAATGCAAGAAGAGCTGAATCAATTCACCAGAAACGATGTATGGGATCTCGTTCCCAGACCAAAAGGATTCAACGTCATTGGAACAAGATGGGTGTTCAGAAACAAGTTAAATGAACAAGGTGAAGTCATCAGAAACAAGGCACGACTGGTTGCACAAGGTTATAGTCAGCAAGAGGGGATAGACTATACAGAAACCTTTGCCCCAGTCGCCAGGTTAGAATCTATCAGACTTTTAATCTCATTTGCTGTTAACAGAGGCATCACTCTGTATCAGATGGATGTCAAAAGTGCATTCTTAAATGGTTATATAGAAGAAGAAGTTTATGTTCACCAACCCCCAGGTTTTGAAAATACAAAACATCCAGAACATGTTTTCAAACTAAAGAAGTCACTGTATGGTCTGAAACAAGCTCCCAGAGCTTGGTATGAAAGGCTAAGTAACTTTCTGCTTGAAAATGAATTCACCAGAGGGAAAGTGGACACTACTCTATTCTGTAAAACAGTTAAGAGTGACATTTTAGTCTGTCAAATTTATGTTGATGATATCATTTTTGGTTCTACTAATCCTTCTCTTGGAAGAAAATTTGCTAAGTGTATGCAGGCAGAATTTGAGATGAGCCTCATGGGGGAACTGAAATTCTTTCTAGGAATTCAGATCAATCAAACTCCAGAAGGAACTTACATTCATCAGAACAAATACATCAGAGATCTTCTGAAGAAATTTGACCTCTCAGAATGTAAGCCATCAAAGATTCCAATGCATCCCACGTGCATTCTGGAAAGAGAAGAGGTAAGCAAAAGTGTAGAACAGAAAGTCTACAGAGGTATGATTGGTTCTCTCCTCTATCTGACTGCTTCAAGACCTGATATCTTATTCAGCGTATGTATTTGTGCTAGATTCCAATCAGATCCTAGAGAATCTCACTTAACAGCTGTTAAGCGAATTTTCAAGTATCTGAAAGGTACTACTAATCTGGGTTTGTTCTATAGAAAATCTAGTGATTACAGCTTAGTAGGCTACTGTGATGCTGATTTTGCTGGAGACAGAGTGGAACGTAAAAGTACTTCTGGAAGCTGCCAGTTTCTGGGAGAAAATCTGATCTCTTGGTCCAGCAAAAGGCAATCAACAATTGCTCTGTCAACAGCAGAAGCTGAGTACATAGCAGCAGCAGGATGTAGCACACAAATGCTCTGGATGAAAAGTCAGCTTGAAGACTTCCAGATCTTTGAGAGTAACATTCCTATACTTTGTGATAATACTTCTGCTATTTGCTTAAGTAAGAATCCTATTTTACATTCTAGAGCTAAGCATATAGAAATAAAGCATCATTTCATTAGGGACTATATTCAGAAAGGTATTTTAAACTTAAAATTTATAGATACAGACCATCAATGGGCTGATATCTTTACTAAACCCCTTTCAGAAGATAGGTTTAATTTCATTCTGAAACATCTCAGCATGAAAGTATGCCCAGAATGAAAATGTTTTAATTCCATATATTTATCTTCAGAATGTAATTATATTACTGTGAACTTCTGATCAATCTTCTTTCAGAAAGATAGAACATGCAGATTGTATCAGATGCAAGTCTAAAGATCTGAGAGTTTAATCTCAAAGACAGACGTGCTGATCACTACATCAAACAAGTGTCATCCAATCATCAGCAAATCTCTGAAGCAGAACGCGTGCACGCTTCTGAGAAGGCAAAGCGCTGATTGGGTGCATTGAGACACATGTCTGGTAACCGTTTTTAAGTATCTTTCTCAAATCCCCCAAAATCAGCAAGCAATTAATGAAAAGTAATCACGCTTGTTAAATGGCAATCATTATTTTTTTTCTCTCTCTTAAAAACGTTTATTTTTTCAAAATAATCTTGAAAACTCTATTTAAGCACATTAATCCTTCATTCTTATTCTTTACGCTTTCTCATTAACACTCAAGCTTTTTCTGCATATTTCTGAGTTCATCTCCTACAAACCTTTTTCTCTCAAATCATTCTCAAAGCTTTTTAGTGTGTACAATGGCATCCTCCAGCATTTCTGCAGGCAATCAGAAGAAAGCAACCTCTGAACAATATCAGGTGCCTATCAGAACTCTTCTCACTCCGGTAAAGAACCTTGAAGTGCTTTCTGAGTTAATCATTGACTTCGAAAGTTTGAAGGAAAATGGATTTGACCTAACTGAAGAAATTAGGGCTCAAAAGTGGGAGAGGTATTTCGATAGGTTGGTTGGACCAACATTCCCAGCGCTAGTCAAGGAATTTTGGATTCACGCCAAGGTTTCTAAACATCTAGTCATCTCTTCTGTCATGGGAAAGAAGATTGTGATTTCTGAAGATCTCATTGCAAGGCTAATCGGTCAAAGTGGTGGTGGAGTCCGTTGTGTGGACATGGCTGAAAGATGCCCTGATGTAGGTGTGGTAGCCAACAGAATTTTCACTCTTGGAATGCCCAGCAGCAAAATTAAGGATCTGAAGGACCACTGCAGAGTATGGGCTAAGATTGTTCTGGGATGCTTCAACCACAGGAAACCAACAAGTTCTCCTGATTATATAAACGTGGATCAGCAGTTTCTGATCTACTTTATTGATCAGAGGGTAAAGATCAATCTGGCACACTTCTTGTTCAACCATCTCAAGACCAGTGTCAAAGAGACAAGAGAAGAAGAAAGAACCAAGAGAGACTGGATACCGTTTGGAAGGCTTATATCAGATATTCTGACAGAGAATAGGTTGATTGAACATCTGATCGAAGCTCAGGAGATGAGCACTATTGAACCAACTATTGGGAAACCGCTGAACGCTAAGAATCTGAAAAAGATGAAGCTGATAGAAAATATTCAGAAGGAACCCAGAGCTACTTCAACTGCTGATATCTCCAGCAGAAGAGTGCCTCTGAGTGATTTTCCAATATTTTCTGAAATGGAATCCAAACCAGAGATGTTTCTCAGGTACCCAGATGCGTACAAGGAAGAAGATACAGGTTCAAAGCTGAAGATCAAAGATCTGAGTCAAATCCAACCAGAAGTGACTCAGAAGAAGACAAAGAAGAGGAAAGCGCCAGCAGAAGGATCATCTCATCAGACTCCAAAGAAAAGAGGTATTTCATCTGTTGCCCCTATCTCAAAATCTTTTACTATTCCAACATCTGCTGCCCCTTCTCAAACCTCTCACAGAATATCAATTCCAATCCCTACCATTGATGAAACCATACCAGAAGACCCTTCTGAGGCATTATTACTCAGAAGACCCAGAACCAAAATTCCCAAACATCCAACAGTTTCAACAACACCAGCACTTGACCGAGTGCTAGCTGACATTGAGCGTGAACATGCTTCTGCTCAACCAAATTCTGAACCACCAAATATTCCTCCTCCACAACCAGAACAACAACAACAACCAGAACCAGAACCACAACAACAACAACCTCTCACAGAAGAACCTCTGATCCCTGAGCAATCAGAGATTCCACCTCCTCAACCAGAAAATAATCCACCTTCACCACAAACAGAGTTTCACCATTCCAAAACCCCTTCTCCTCATAAATCTGACCCTCACTCACCTCAACCATCACCGTTGGCAATCCAGTTGCCATGTGGAACCACTATTGTCATGCCCCAGTTACCATCTTCAGAGGAATCAACACCTCCAAATACTCCCAAACCACCATCCACTCCAATCGAAATATCTGACTCTGATTCTGATACCCTTCCTCCAAAACAAACAGCCTCTCAGCAAACCTCTGAAAACCCCAGCAGAACTTTCATTGACTTAACAAGTCTTGAACGTCTTGCTGATTTAAGACACAAAATTGCCATTCCCAAACCAAAGCAACCAGATGTTGGCTCTGGTATTTTGAATTTTGAAACAGGTGTGCTGCAATGGATTGCTTCTTTGAAGCAAGTCTGTCCTGTGATGATTGACCCAGCTGCTTCTGATCAGCTCTGGTCACAGTTCAGATTATGGGTACGTGCTGAAGCCCTCAAGTTGTAGGATGTCAACTATGAGCAGGCACAACAGAACTTCAGCAAGCTGCTGAAGGAAGTTGAAAGTCAGCTGCCTCAGGAAGTTGTGCTCCCTCTGGACAGTGAATCTTGGTCTGAGAAACAGCAAGCTGCACAGGTGCAACCATCAAAAGAAGACAAGACCATTCAGGCTGAAAGTCAAGCAGAAGATGTCGCTGAAAGTTCTGAGAAGCCTCCTCCTTCTGATGCTTCTCAAGCTGCCTTGGACAGGCAGGCTCTGGAAGAACTAAGGCTGAATGACTTGCGTCTACAGCAGCGAATGGAAGAGAATGATCAGAAGATGAAAGCACGAATGGATGTGCAGGACAGCAAGATTGACACTGTTGTCAACATGGTTCAGAAGCAGAATGAAACTTCTGAAAAGATTCAAGCAATGCTGGAGAGCCTGTTCTCACGCATGCCTCCTCAACCTTAAATCTTTTTCATGCATAACTTTCTCATGTTTTCTTCATTTTCTGATGTACTGTTTTGACTATGCTTTGTAATATTTTCTTCCTCTGATTCTGAACTATTTTAATATAATTTGTTTTTTTCTGATCTAAATTGTTTTAGCACATCACCAACACTTTTTGATTGCTGACAAAAAAGGGGAGAACAAGAATGATATTTAAATCAATAACGGGCTAACTAGACAGAAATTCTCAAACATTCTAACTCTATTACTTGAAATGTTTTTTTTCTGTTTTGTTTAAAGTCTACAGGCACAAGGAAGCTCCTGGACACTCTGAAGACTAGAAGCTCTAATCAAAATGTAGAAGCTCTGATCAATGTTGCTCTGATCAATATGAAGTTCTGATCGACCTAATACTCTGATCCAAAGCAAAGCTCTGATAGGAAAAGCTCTGAAGCTCTGCTCTCTGATAAGTCAAAGACTCTTATAATCTGATGTTCAAAGAAAGAAAAAGATCTGATCTTGAAGAACACGTATATCAAAGGGAAGTAACAAACTCAGGGGGAGTATCTCTTAACTCTGACTTCTCCGTACTTCTTATTCTGATACATATCCAGATACCTTTTCACGTTATTTTTCATTTAAAATATCTAGTTTTTGTCATCATCAAAAAGGGGGAGATTGTTAGAACAATGTTTGAATCTACTACCCTATATTTAAGTTTTGATGATAACAAAGTGAAAAGATATAGTATTTATAAGGTTCATGAATGAACTATATGCTGCCTAAAATTATTATGTTCTGACTTGCAGATACTCTGATTGGTATAAGCAAGATCACGTCTTTTCAGCATCAGAATTTGTTTTCATACACCAGCATCAGAAGTTGCTACATCAGAATGTCAAGATCAGATAATCAACTCACGTACATGCTGAAGCTTGATGAACAGAACTGCGCGTAAACACTCTGATACAGAAACACAATAGTTCATCAGCAGCGAAGCAGAATCAGAATGAGCCAAGCCAGAACGTGCATTGAAGAAGCAACGGTACTGTGCATTGAAAGCTAATTAATCCCAACGGCCTCATTCTAGACAAGATCTGCTCAAAAAGGAAAGCTTGTTATTAGCATTGAATCAAGAATATTGCATTCAACGTTCATCTTCTCAAGTGCTATATAAACAAGGCTTTGAAGATTATAATGGCTAATGCTCTCCAAATCTCTACACGCACAAAGCTGAACAATAATCTTCATCTACCAGTTTTGCTAAACCACAAACTCTGATACTTCATTATTGTTTAGCAATCTAGTTTCTAAGCTTCATTTTGTGTATACATCACAGTTGTGATAAAGTTTTGTAGAAAACATTCACACATTGTTTTATACCTTTGTAAGAAAGTGTTGCCTTGACAAACCGGATTGTGGTTTGAATCAAGAAGGCTTTAGCAGTTGTTAAAGCAGTCTGTAATATTCAGTTGAGTATAGTGAATTAAGACCTCGTTGGAGAGAGGCGAAATCACCTTGACGGGTGGACTGGAGTAGTTTGAGATCAAACGAACCAGGATAAAAATATCTTGTCAATTGCTTTAGATTTCAGTTTTACAATTCAACCCCCCCTTCTTGTGTTTTTCACCCCTTCAAGTGGGATACCAAGCATCCTAATCTTATCCCATACAAAGAACATGTCCTGACATTGTTGCCTCATTTCGAGCAAATTACCTTCGAGCATTTCCCGCGAGAAGAGAATCAGCTAGCAGATGCTCTAGCCACAATGTCCTCTATGTTTAAACTCAACTGGGATAATGAGGCTCCCCAAATCACCATTGAGCGAAGCGATGAACCTGCACATTGCCACGAGATTAATACCGAAGAAGTAGTGGAACAACCCTGGTTCCATGAAATCAAGAGGTATCTCGAGACTAGAGATTATCCCAAAGGAGCTTCCGTAAATGACAAGAAGTTCTTAAGGAAATTTGCTGCTAAGTTCTTCCTGAGCAACGGCATCCTTTACAAACGAAGCCATGATTGCGTGTTACTCCGATGCGTAGACAAAGCTGAAGCAGAGTTGATCATGACTGATATACACAGCGGCACATTTGGCACTCACTTGAGCGGGCATACAATGGCTAAGAAGATCCTAAGGGCAGGCTATTACTGGTCTACCATGGAAGCTGATTGCCATCAACATTCCCGTACTTGCCACAAATGCCAAGTCTACGCTGACAAAGTTCATATCCCTCCGGTTCCTCTCAACGTTCTGACTGCTCCTTGGCCATTTGCAATGTGGGGCATTGACATGATTGGAGAGATCAAGCCCACGGCTTCCAATGGACATCGCTTCATCCTGGTTGCCATTGACTATTTCACCAAATGGGTCGAAGCAGCTTCCTTCGCCTCTGTTACTAAAAATGTGGTTGCCCGCTTTATCAAGCAAAATCTCATATGCCGGTATGGTGTTCCAGACAGGATCATCACAGACAACGGTACAAATCTGAATAACACGATGATCACTGCATTGTGCGAACAGTTCAAGATTTATCATCACAATGGCTAAGAAGATCCTAAGGGCAGGCTATTACTGGTCTACCATGGAAGCTGATTGCCATCAACATTCCCGTACTTGCCACAAATGCCAAGTCTACGCTGACAAAGTTCATATCCCTCCGGTTCCTCTCAACGTTCTGACTGCTCCTTGGCCATTTGCAATGTGGGGCATTGACATGATTGGAGAGATCAAGCCCACGGCTTCCAATGGACATCGCTTCATCCTGGTTGCCATTGACTATTTCACCAAATGGGTCGAAGCAGCTTCCTTCGCCTCTGTTACTAAAAATGTGGTTGCCCGCTTTATCAAGCAAAATCTCATATGCCGGTATGGTGTTCCAGACAGGATCATCACAGACAACGATACAAATCTGAATAACACGATGATCACTGCATTGTGCGAACAGTTCAATATTTATCATCACAATGCATCTCCCTATCGGCCGAAGATGAACGGTGTTGTTGAAGCTGCAAACAAAAACATTAAGAAGATCATTCAGAAAATGACAGTCACTTACAAAGACTAGCATGAGATGTTACCATTTGCTCTGCATGGATACCGTACGACGGCGCGTACTTCAACTGGGGCAACCCCATTTTCTTTGGTATATGGCATGGAAGTTGTTTTGCCTATAGAAGTCCAGATTCCTTCTCTAAGGATTATGAAGGATGCAGGTTTGAATGAAGATGATTGGATGCAGACCCGACTTGATCAACTCAATCTGATCGACGAAAAGCGACTCGCTGCTATATGACATGGTCAGGCGTATCAAAAGCGAATGATCAAGGCTTTCAATAAGAAAGTCAGACGTCAAGTGTATCAAGTCGGAGATCTCGTAATCAAGCGGATTATCTTGCCGCAAAGTGATCCCAGGGGCAAATGGACTCCTACATATGAAGGACCATTTGTGATCAAGAGCATATTTTCTGGTGGTGCAATGATTCTGACCACCATGGACGGCGACGATTTGCCGCACCCTGCGAACGCAGACATAGTCAAAAGATACTACGCATAAAATAACCCGACAAGTCGAAAACCCGAAAGGGCAGCTTGGGCAAAAATGGGCATCCCGGTGGATCGAAAACCCGAAAGGGCGGTTCAGGCAAAAATTAGGGATAAAAACAAAAAAAAAATCTGTACACCCGGCAAGTTGAAAACCTGAAAGGGCGGCTTGGGAAAAAAGGGGTTTCCCGGTGGATCGAAAACCCGAAAGGGCGATTCAGGCAAAAGTTAGGGAATTAAAGCGTATGACTATGTCTCGTCGGATCACTTCAAAGACAATCTCTTCATCAACCAGTTCCAGGCTTCGGATCAATCTAGTCATCGACAGGCGAAGCATTGAATGGACAGATATTCAGAGTTTTGAAGGCTATAGCGGAATGGAATCCCATGGAATTATTTCACATAGCCATCTTTATTTTGTATAAATCTTTCAATATTTACGACAAAATCCTCTTACTAGGATGATTGTCTCCTTTGTACAAATATACTCAGAAAAAGTTAATACAAATACTCTTCCCAGAAATTTGTGTCATTTCTTTTTTCTTTTTCCTCTTGCACTATTTGTTTTACTTTGAGAAACGTCCAATGTTTTATTAAATAGGCATATGCATTTGAATATAATCATTTACTTATGAATCAAGAAAGAGGATTACTGATAGGTCAAAGATACAGTTGGATATCTTGATACCCTTTCAAAGGAAACCACCAGGAGATTTGGAATCCATATCCCCAGCAAACCCTGAGGCTTATCTCCAGTAGATTCTAGAAGCTTATCCCCTGCAGAGTACGGACGTCTCTCCCGAGTTTTATTCAAAGTTATTCCTCACAAGGGCTTATAACTGGGTTATCCTCAGCTTATTGCCACGGAAGATTGCACTCGCCAATTTTATTCCTACCTCCAGCAGAGTTCATCAGAGTTCCCCAGCATAACTTATCAATACGATCCCCAGAGGAGTTTATCTTTGTTATCCCCAGCCAGAGAATCCTCCAGAACTCAATTCCCCTCAGAATTTAAGTTTCAGTATCCCCAGCGAAGCCAGACTAATGAACCTTCTCCCCACAGAGTTTTAGGAGAGAAAATCTTGAGTTCCCCAGTGAAGTCACCAGAGATACTTCCCACCAAACTGAAGATTCTCGGTCTTACCTCCCCGGCATGAGTCTACTAGATTGGTACTCCCCAGTAGAAGTCATCAGGAATTCCCCAGAAGATTGGTATACAACCCAAGCTCCTTTTTCTCCAGCAACGACCAAGAATTATTCTTCCCGGCAACAGTCAAGATACTCCTATCTTCAGCCATCTCGGATTCGTCTATCCTTTGCAAGACAGCTCTCCAGCTTACATGCGCATCCATTTACATTCATATCATATAACATACATTGCGTCATGCATCATGACATTGCATATAACTAACTCTTTACCTTTTCAGGTAAGATCAGTCAAAAGACTAGAATCACTATCCTCCGAGTTTCTTTCCAGGAATAGTTCGGATGTGACCCAGACACGGCAACATTCTAATGCTTATTCCAGATTTATCCAGATGCAGTTTTACACGAGCTCATCATCAGGGAACCCTACACCGGTTCTTCTTCCAAATTCAAGATTTCTGAAAACAGTTCATGGGTTCTCCAAGTAACGGATGTTAACCTATCGCTTGTTTAGTTTCTTCTCAAGACTTTTGAAAACAGTTCATGGATTCTTCCCAACAACGAATGTTAATCTATCACTTGTTCAGATGCAACCTTTGAAAACAGTTTACGGACGCTTCCCAACAACGGATGCTACTCTATTGCTTATTCAACTTCAAGATTTCTGAAAACAGTTCACGGGTTCTCCAAGTAACGGATGTTAACCTATCACATGTTCAGTTTCTTCGCAAGACTTTTGAAAACAGTTTACGGATCCCTCCCGACAACGGATGTCAATCTATTGCTTATTCATATCCCCAGTTCAGAGATGGTCGCAAGCATGGACACCTTCCTGATACTCATTCCAGATGGCATCTTTAAGCCCATCCCCGACAAGTTTATGTCATTCCTCCCGATGGCATCATTAAGCCCATCTCCAAATGGCATCTCTAAGCCCATTCCCGCATCCCTTGCTTTGACGAGTGCAAATTTAAGGGCACTCTAGTGTCCAATCTCCTTTTACCCTCGAGTCACGAAAGGCAAACTTGCCAATCTAACTCTTAGGATTCAAGAAGATTGAACAGGGGCAACTGTTGTACCCCAAAATTTTCCCTCCCATTTCTCATTGATTTCACACCACAAAGCCCTTGAAGATCAAGATCCAGTTAGGGTTTCATCTGCTCAAGACTTCTCCTTGCACTGTTGACCCAAATTAGGGTTTGTGTTTCCACAAAGATGTTTTGACCTAAAATGCCTAAGATGACTTTCTTGCTTCATATTGGACTTCCAAGTTTATCCATATCAAGTTTCAAGTCTTGATTCCAAGTTTTGCCCAGTCAATTGGACAGTTGACCTAGAAATCAACTGTATTGGGGAAAAAGTCAACTGTGACCAATTGACAGTCAAATCTCATGAAAATTGACCCACATCAACATTATGAACTCATATGAACCATTTGATCAAGTTTAGATCACAATTCCACAAGAAATTTGATCAGATCACCAAAAGGGCAAAATGGTCATTTTTAGGGTTTTGACTGCACAAAGGCAATATTTGACTGTTTGACCCAACCAATGGCAAACCAAGCTCACATATGGACTCAAGGACCCCATGGAATTATCTTGACATGCTCAACAAGTTCAAAAGATCCCAAATGCACAAAATTGACAGTTGAATTTCCCAGTCAATTGATCAATTTTGACTGTATACTGAAAAGTCAAACTTTGACTTTTTGGTCAAAATCAAGAGTCAAGATTCATTTTTCATCAATGCATGCCAAATCATGAAACTTGTTCATCAAGAAATCCAAAATTGCAAATTAGGGTTTGAAATGAGAATTTTTCATAACTTAGAATTTTTCTAAGTTATGAAAAACCCTAATTTTTTCCCAACTTTGCCCCACTTTCTCACCAAGATTCATTTGGATTCAAGCAAAAGTCAAAACATGAAAGTTGTAGCTTGTTGCATAATCTACAACTTTGATTCACAAAGTTTTCCCAAAAGAGGCTTGTATCTCAAGTTACATTTTTTGGAATAAGGGTACTAAACCATTCTTAACTTAGTGAAATTTTAACCTATTTTGGCAAGGTTTTCTATCTAACTTCAAGACCATTTTCCTTACACTTCCACTTGGAATTTCAATTTGCATTTCAAATATGGACTGTAGTACACATTCCAAGCTTTCCAAAATGTCCAAGAACTCATCAAACAACCTCTTAACTTGAGAGATTCGAATTTTGCAATATGGCAAAAAGTCACTTTGATTCATGGCCATGTACATGTTCATAACTTGTGCAAATTTCTCAAACCAGCATGCCACTTGATTAAATGCCCTTAAACCATCCAACACTCAATAATTTAATGCATGTTCATTGTGCTAAGGCCTTGTTTCATGAGTTTAAGCATTACATGTTGGATTAGGCCATAAATGGAAAAAGTGAAATAGCCATTTTTGCAAAAGCAAGCTTTATGTCATAATGCAAATCCAAGAGGTACAGATCAAATCCAATTGGCACAGGATTATGAATAAAACACACTGATCAAGACAAGGTTTTGCAGCATGTTTAGGGGGCCTCTACCTGCCTAGAAACTCAAGTGGCCTTTGCTTGCTTAAGTGTGAAGAAACACATCATAACAACACACAACTTTGATCTGAGCATAAGCAAGCCTAAGAAAATATTGTATACACTTTCTAATCATCAAGCACAAGCTAGAACAGGAGCAAACAAGGTCTCAAACACTCCCACTCCCAGAATCACTCTCAAACTGCAGAAACAGGGCAGGGTCTGTAGATTGGATCCCATCTCTCATTCCTTTCATGATTTCTTGCCCAAGGCTCATCAAACACATTCCCTAACATCATTTGAAGCTAACCAAAACACAAAACACGACCTGTAATCCCTCTAACCAGTTCCACCATTTTCACTTTCTTGTTTTGCAGTTGAAGGTCCATAGCTCGATTCAAGGTGTTTCAAAGCAAAGTAAGCATTGGAATAGCATCACCACACTTCAGGCAAGCTGTACAGATCATCATCCTGCCTTGAAAGTTCCCCCATTGCCAGATAGAACTTCAACTGAACAGGTGTCTTCTTGAACTTCTAACTCTTAGTCTAGGCATCATTAGCTCTAAGTTTGTGAATAATGAGTGTTCTACTCATGCCCCTGAATCTGTACATGCTTTTACTTTTCATTTATTTTGCCTGAGCTATGAGAATTTAAGGTCTGAATATGAAAGAAAAGTTAGGTCATGATTTGGGATTGTTAAAATTCTCTCTCATTTCTGAGAGTTAGGATGAGTTCTTTATATATTTAGAATCGTGATTCAATGCTTAACATTTCTTATGTTGGAAGTTTGTGCAAAAAGTCAAAGAATCCAGATGTTTGAACTTGGTCACAGGCGCGCGTTTTTGACATCTTTTTGTCTGAAGGTTGAAGAAGAAGCTTCATGGGCTGGGCTTTTTGTGTTATTTCTCTTCACACCATATTTTTGGTTTTGCACCCCCTGAGCCCATTTGATTTATTTGCTTGATTTTTTTACTTTTCTTTTTTTATTCTGATTTATTTATTTTTGATAATCATATTAAAAACATGAAAAACATTTTTTACACCATTTTTCTATTTTTAGGCATTTATTTGTTTATATGGACATTTATACATAAATATATATATACACTATTATTTAGAAAAAATTAGAAAAATAATGAAAATATATTTTATTTCTGATTTTTATTTCATTTTCTCTTTTGAAAACATTTTGTATCAAAAAAATATTTTTTTATATAAATATTAAATATTATTATTATATATATACAGTATTTATTTAGTAAATAATAGAGATATTTATATATATTAGTATATTTAGGTAAATAATACAAAAAAATATATATTTTTTTTTATTTTATTAATATTTGACATGAAAAATACTTTTTATAAATATACTTCATTTTATTTTATTTTTGTACATAATAAACAAATACTTGTATAAATTAAATAATATATATTACTTAATAAAAATTAGGGTTTTACCCTTAAAACACAAAAAACTCCAAAAAATAATACTTTTTTTATTTTATTTATTTGACATAAATCATACTTTTTTTTCATACATATAAAAACCCTTTTTGCATTTTGCATCTTTATTTTATTTTCCATTTAATTTATGCAATCAATTATCTTGTAAATATTCCAAAATTGATGTAATAGCTAGGTTTAAATTTCTTGTCTAAATATCCCCCCATTTGAACATTTGTACCCCCCTTCCCATATTGTGTTGTAATAGTGTAGGAATTTTACTTTTCGCACTTTAACGCTTTCTAAAATATACCATGGTAGAATTAGGGTTTGTATGCAAATAAAAAAGAACAAAATAGTTTGACCTAATTTCAAGATAATCAAGCATGAATATGGACAACACATGTCACACTTGCACCCCTAGGGTATTCCACTTGTTGCCTTCAAATAAATGGGCCATATTGCATGTTAGGTTTCTTTGGGCAAAAACAAACAATTCAAATGATCATGGTCCCTCGATGACGCTTTCGAAAAGTTGCCTAAAATGATCAAGTCCCTTTCAAAGAAAAATTGCCCAAAGATACTTAGCACTATCGCAATTATGGTCTAAACGATGACCCGCGTCCGTCCCTTTCACTTCCTAATACAAGATTGTCCACCAAATGCAATGGTGGAACAAAATTGTCAAAAGGGTTAAAACGTAACAAAAATCTTTGAGAACTTTAGGGTAGATAGCTCTTAAGTACTTGTCCACTTGCCAAAGAAAACTCTTGCCTATTTTAAAACCCCACTTCACAAACACTTTCAAAACAAACTTTCAAAAACCTTGGAACATCTTTTCAAAAAAAAAAAAAGAGACAAACACCTTTTGTAAAACATTCGAGTAAAGAATTGTTACAAGGGTAGCCTATACAAGGCATCTTTTTTCAAAACATTTTCAAAACCACACACCAAGCACCATTTCAAACAATTGAAAACCAAGGCAAGTTGATCTAAGCAAGTACCTAAGAGCCCATGGATAACCATGGATAGAAAGGGTGCTAATACCTTCCCTTTCTATAATCTACTCCCCGAACCCAAGAAAAATCTCGAAGGTTTTTGCTGTGCTTTTTAAACCTTTCCTTAGGATAAAATAAAAAGTCGGTGGCGACTCTTGCTCAACCGAAACATTTGCGAAAACAAACGCAAAACCATAGTCAATTCTCCCACCGTATCACACAAGCCCAAGTATGTTAATTCGATCTCTTTGATCCAATAACCTTGAGATTTATTGTGTGGAGGCTTTGGTTCTACCAATCCTCTAATGGATCTACAACACTTTTGGTCACTGCGGATCACTTAAACATTGTTGATCATTAAATGGTACTTATGAGAATTCCAAATGGATGATATACTTGACAAAAAGCAAATGCAACTTATTGTGTGGAGGCTTTGGTTCTACCAATCCTCTAATGAGTTCCAAATGCAAGTTTCAAGATGGTCATCCAACTAACCACTAATTACTGACTTGTTTATTTTATGCCTTTACTCTTTTATACTTTATGTACTATTTATCTTTTAGCATTTTTATTTCATGCCATTTTCATCTTTGCTCATTTGAGTATTTTATTTTCTTGTCATTTTTACTTTGCTCACTTGAGTTTTTCTTCTCTTTGCTTAAGATACTTAATAATCAACTTAAACCCTAAAAAATATTTAATGGCACTTGGACTATTTGGTTACTATCCTTGGCATGATGGAGTATGGGACTTTTTCTTGGACTTAGGATTAGAAAGCTTCGCATATCTTGGATACCTTGTGATCTTATATGATTATTTTGTCTGGAGCTCTTGAGGTTTACCTCAAGACATTGGGTTGCTTTTTGTTTTTGTGTGCAGGTTTTTGTGAATACACTATTTGTTTGTAATCTGGAATTCACCCGCATACAGCCGTTACTCTGCCCAATTTTTGTGAAGACTTAATACATTTGAAGAGGTCTAGTATCTTTGCTTGCATGGTTTCACTCCAAAGAATGGGAATTCTATCTTGGCTCATAATGTCAAGTTTTGGCCTCTTGTTGGTTAGATGGTCCTTATCCTTAGCTTTTACCTTATACTTTAGGATAGCCTCTTCTTCTCCTCTCATCTTCTTTAATTTCAAAATTCTTCCACCTCCTTTTGAAAACCCTTCTTGTTTTGAAACTTGAAACACTTTCATAATAAACTTGGACTTAGGTCCATGCATTTTCAAAATATTTTCATAAATAAACTTCAATTAATTTATTAATACCTTGACTTTTTTTTGTGAGAAGACTAAAACTCAATCAATCTCATTTCAAATCATTTTGCCACTTTGGCTTTTTACCTTTAAACTTTTCTTAAAAGATTAGGCTCTTGTCAATCCTTATAGTGATGCAAACAACTATACTTCTACAATATGTAGTGAAGTGAGATATTTTCCACTTGGGTGTTGAGTGAGGCATTGTCGATTTTAAAATCCAAGCCATATCCTCCACTTTGAGATGATGCAAATTCTCCTTTCTCATGATTGTGGGTAGTAAGTATGTTTTCCACACGGACAATGACGATGATGTCTTATCTCTTAAAAGTAGCCAACACACTTGTGTTTCAAATTTTTAAAAGAGGAACTACGTGTACCCTGATCCGCTATTGCACGAAAGGTGGTACATAGGCACTAAAGGTTCGCAACCGCGGCGGGTGCAAAAATCATAAAAAATACTTCTTTTCTCACCTCCACCATATATTTTATATACAACACATTTTTATAGCCAAAATATACAGATTTTACAAATAGGTTCCTGTGGAGTGTCGTAGATGTTTAGGGTGCTAATACCTTCCCTTTGTATAACCAACTCCCTTACCTTGAATCTTTCCCCCTCTTTTTGGGTTATTCTCTATTTTCCCATTCCTTTGGAAACAATAAAGTGCGTTGGCGATTTTTATTTTGATTTGTATAAAGTCTAGTCAATCCAATGGCTTAGTCTTGAACATATCTACCGCTACAGAAAAATGGCGACTTCACTGGGGAAAGATTGACCTCTTGCTGGTCTATCTCTAAGTGGGTTAAGCCTATCTTTGTTTATATCTGCATATGTGCTATTGTTGTTTATGCGTTATATTTTGTATATATGTTTGTCTGGATTTTCCTGGTTTTCAGGGTGCTTGGTGATTACTCATAAGTCCTATACCCGGACTTGGGAAAACTTTAAGATAGGACGAGCGGTATAGTCATGTTAACTTTGAGGGAGTAATCCAAAAAAAGGAGGCATGAGATCCCCCACTCAGTGGAGGCCCCTTTGACTGTAGTATTGTTTACCGAGTAATTTGGAAGACATACTGCTTTCGACCTGGGAGCCTGCTGAAACTGAGGACCGTAGAATACCAAACCTATCTTGGACTTTTAGGTGTAGTGCAGAAGCTATGACGGAGTAATCCGGAAATAGTTGTCACACGATACTACACTCGGACGAGTTTTTCTTAAGAATATTACTAATTACCGAGTTAATCGGGAAGTTGGTAATATCCGAAGGAAGGATGTAGACTCTGGGAACCTCTAGAACTTTGTTCAGCAGGTGATAACTTTTTAGACCAACACCTTATGGGTAGTACCTTCGACCTCATGCTCGTGACGTTGAACCTATGAACCCTATATGTGTGATATTGTGTGTGATTGTTGCATCATGCATCCATGCACTCATAAGCATCTTTTGAAGAAAATAATATTTCAAGGGATTTAAAGGTTGACTATTCGTGAATATCTCAGGTACTGTTAACCATAGATTCTGGAAAGAGAAAGACCGGGAAATAGAGTTTCAACGATCCCAAGATAGATGAGTTGGTTAGTCTAATTCCAGAGATTGGGTGTCCTGTAGACTTTCGGAAGAAGTATGGATCCATCATTCCTCTCATGAAGCTGAAGATGAAGGAGGGTAATCTCTCGACCTTGGTCCAGTTCTATGATCTGATGTATCACTGCTTTACTTTTCCCGATTATCAGTTTATACCTACACTGGAGGAGTATTCTTATCTATTGAGTTTACCTATTATCGGTCGTGTTCCTTTTACTGGTTTAGAGGGCGAGCCAAAACCACATGAGATTGTTGCTTTGATTCATCTGGGGAAGTCTGAGGTAGAAGCCTATATGACTACTAAAGGAGGGATTAGAGGATTACCAACTCATTTCTTATTGGATAAAGCTCGTTACTTTGCCAGAATGAAGAGTACAGTTTCTTTTGAGGCCATCTTTGCTTTAATTGGTTATGGATTATTCTTGTTTCCTAATGTGGACAAGTTTGTCGACATTAACACTATCAGGATTTTCATAATTGGAAACCCATTTCCTACACTGTTGGGTGATGCTTATTACTCTGTTCATCTTCGGAGTTCTTATCATGGGGGAATGATTATCTGTTGCACGCCTTTGTTATACCGGTGGTTCATCTCTCATATGCCTCAGTCTGATGCTTTTTAGGATGTCAAGAAGGAACCTCATTGGGCTCCTAAGATCATGGCACTTACTCACTCGGATATTGATTGGTATCATCGAGCTTATCAGGATGTAGATATTATTGACAGTTGTGGTAGTTTCCCCAGTGTACCTCTTCTTGGTACTAAGGGAGGAATTAACTATAACCCTGTTCTTGCACAGCGACAGCTTGGTTATCCGATGAGGGATAAACCAAACAGTATTCATTTGAGTAGTTTCTTTCTGAAGGAAGGAGAAGACCACAGGAAAGCTAGGGAGAAGATTGCAAAGGCCTGGCGTCACATTCATAAGAAAAGTAGGAAAGATTTGGGACCTAGGGGTGCTGTTTCTTTGGAGCCATATCTTCAGTGGGTCCGGTCGAGAGCCATCCAGTTGAAGATTCCATATACTCGGGAGACACCCATGCCTGATCTGTTTGTGAAGACCACTCCTCCTTTATTAGATGATCTAGAAGAGTTGCAGCTTGCTTTAGTTAGGATGCAACAGGAAAGAGATGCTTGGAAGAACAAGTTCCAGACTTTAGAGAGTTCCTACAAAGCAGACTTGAAGGAGAAAGATGATTTGATCGAGATCCTTGAGAGTCGAGCAGTAGAGTTTATGGAGAGGCAAGGGGATTTATTTTCTCCTAAGCCTCAAACATGTGTTGATTGCTCATTTCCTGATCCGAATGATTGGAACGAGGTTGCCATCAGACATGTGGAAGAAAACCAGAGGTTGAGAGCTCAGATTGCCAGGCTCACAGGGAAGCGCCAGCGTACAGATTGATCTCTATCAGTTTCTTTCTCTCAGGATTTTTAGATTGTATTTTCATCTTGTACATGGGATCATTGAAACTTGTAACCCATTTTGAAGTTATTATAATAAAAAATTTCAGTATTTCAAATGCGTTATTATTTTGATGTTTGCAATATGTCTATAAACGTTAAATCCCTTGAAATATTAAATGATAAATGTAAAAATAATCATATGCATTGCATATCATGCATCATATTGCACATATTTCTTGCATTTATTATGCATATCTAGGAGCCTTACCCAGCTTTTTGCTCGTGCATCAGTAAGTTAACTCATCACTACAACACTCAGGCTAACTTCAAAAAGAAGATGGACAACTTGGAACAGGAAAATCGCGAGCTACGCGAAGAAGTTTCTGCTTTGAAGGCTGACTTGGCCAATTTGACTACTCTGATGGAAGCTCTGGTGGTTGCTCAGAATCAGCCACCGAGTGTTCAAACTCAACCAACAAGGGAAAATGCTGAAGTTCCTACTGTTCCTGTATCCGCTACTCCGACTGTTGTTCAAAACCGTATGCCTTAGGGTTATCCGTGGGGAATGCCGGAGAATTTTGCACCTGAAGGTTTCAATTTGGGCCCCCAAGATGCTCCAGTGGTTCCAAATGTTGTTACTCCAGCACCTCCTGTGGTGCATGCTGTTCTTGCTGCACCTCCTTCGGTGAATTTGGTTTTGTTTGTTAATGAAGATGTAAGTCGTCCTTTCCCTCCTCCGAGTGAAGACTTGGGTCTTTATGACAGAATGGATGATTTCCAAGAGCGGTTTGATAGAATGAAAAGAGAGATGAAGGCTCTTAGGGGAAAAGAGTTATTTGGGCAGAATGTGAATGAGTTGTGTTTGGTCCCGAATTTTAAAGTGTCTGCTAAGTTCAAGGTCCCAGAGTTTGAGAAGTACAAAGGCAACACTTGCACTCGTGCTCACTTGGTTATGTGTGTAAGGAGAATGTCCACCCACAACGATGATCAGCGTCTGCTGATTCACTTTTTCCAGGATAGTCTGGCCGGCGCAGCGTTGAAATGGTACATGAGTTTAGACAGCGCCAACATCCATACCTTTAATGATTTGGGAGAAGAATTCATAAAATAATACAAGTACAATGTGGACATGGTGCCCGATCGTGACCAGCTTAGAGCCATGGTTCAGAAAGACAAAGAATCGTTCAAAGAGTACGCGTAGAGATGGTGCGAAGTGGCTGCACAAGTGATTCCTCCCATGGAGGAGAAGGAAATTCCTAAAAATTTTCTGAAGACGCTAGGCGCTTTCTACTACGAGAGAATGGCAGCAAGTGCCCCAAGTGATTTTACAGAGATGGTAGGAATGGGTGTCCGCCTAGAAGAGGTAGTAAGAGAAGGCCGTTTGGCAAAGGGTGAAGGATTCGGAGGTGTGAAAAAGCCAGCTTATGGGTTCATAAAGAAGAAAGATGGGGATACAAATGTTGTTATACAAGAGAGGAGAATAAATGCTCCTAGAAGGAATTATCAGTGTCACCAGCAAGTTGCTTCAGTGACTCCTGTTATGAATGTCGCTCCAACTACCGTTGCTTATCAAAGACAGTCCCAGCAGGGGAACCAAGGGAATAATCAGAGAAGAGAGAACTATGACCCTATTCCCATGAGTTATGCAGAGCTACTACCAGCATTGATTCAAAAGAAGTTGGTCCAGACACGACCACCTCTAGCAGTACCATCACCATTGCCTTGGTATTACAAAGCATACCAGACGTGTGCCTTTCATCAGGGAGCCCCAGGGCATAGTGTTGAAAATTGTTATCCTTTGAGGACTGAAGTGCAAAGGTTGGTGAAGTCCGGAATTTTATCTTTCAAAGTCATGGGACCTAATGTAAAAGAAAATCCTCTACCCAAGCACGGGGGAGTGAATGTTGTGAATATGGTGGCCGGTTGTCTAGGTGACTTCCGGATTTTTGACATTAATTTGGTTAGAGGGGATTTGGTAAAGATGCATACAGATCTCTGTGAATTCAGTTATTATACGCAGGACCACGCCGGTTGTGCTATTTGCAGTACAAACATACAGGATTGCGAGAAGAAAAAGGCTGATTTACAGGAGATGATGGATGAAGGTCCAATTCATATAATCAGGCCTAGGGAAGAATATGAAGAGGAAGTTAATATGGTTTCTGGATGTCCGGGTGAATTCAGAATTTTTGAAGTAGAGAATTTGAATGAAGATCTCGTACAGTTGCATGCTACCTTTTGTCGTACTGCTGGAGAGGTGGAACACCAATATGGGTCTTGCATAGTTTGTTGTCGAGACCCCCGAGGATGTTCTATTGTGAGAAAGGGTGTTCAATTGTTGTTAGACAATGGAACTATCAAGATCACAGGTCAGAGAGATGATTATCACGAGATTGATATGGTTGAAGTTTGTTTGATGGGAGAAGAGTCAGAGGAAGAGTATGCCTCTGTGGA
Source organism: Vicia faba (assembly GCA_948472305.1). Lineage (NCBI taxonomy): Eukaryota > Viridiplantae > Streptophyta > Magnoliopsida > Fabales > Fabaceae > Vicia > Vicia faba. The sequence continues at coordinate 701,135,226 of OX451737.1, forward strand.
TGAGTATTTCTCTTCAGACGAAGATTTTTTTGCCGAAAATGGTCTTTTGAGGGCTGATTGTGTCGAGGAAGGTGTAAACGTCATTGTACCTTGTTTTGGTGCACCCGCTCATCTTGAGGTGGAGTACCATAGCAAACCAGCTATTACCCCATTGGTAATTAGTCTGCCAGGACATGTTCCCTATAAATCAGATAAGGTTGTGCCTTACAAATACAACGCCACAATCTTAGAAGATGGGGTGGAAGTTCCCATCCAGCCAATGCCAGACATTGGAAATATAGCTGATAATAGCAGGGTGACCCGTAGTGGTCGCGTGTTTGTGCCGGTTATTTGAAGAGACGTTGTTGTTGGAAAGAAAATTGCTGAGAACGATGAGCCTAAGAAGGCTGCATGAGAGACTAGTGGAGCTACATTGGAGAAATAAGTGGATGATATCTTGAAGATAATTAAAATGAGCGACTACAAAATTGTGGACCAGCTATTGCAGACTCCTTCAAAGATATCCATCCTAGCTTTATTGATGAATTCCTCTGCTCATAGAGAATCATTGATGAGAGTACTTGACCAAGCTTTTGTAGAGAATGGTGTGATACGGTGGGATAACTGACTATGAGTTTTGCGTTTGTATTCGCACTTGTTCGGTTGAGCAAGAGTCGCCACCGACATTTTATTTTATCCTAAGGAAAGGTTTAAAAAGCACAGCAAAAACCTTTGAGATTTTTCTTGGGTTCGGGGAGTAGATTATAGAAAGGGAAGGTATTAGCACCCTTTCTATCCATGGTTATCCATGGGCTCTTAGGTACTTGCTTGGATCAACTTGCCTTGGTTTTCAATTGTTTGAAATGGTGCTTTGTGTATGGTTTTGAAAATGTTTTGAAAAAGATGCCTTGTCTAGGCTAACCTTGTAACAATTCTTTACTCGAATGTTTTACAAAAGGTGTTTTGTCTTTTTGAAAAGATGTTTCAAGGTTTTTTTTGAAAGTTTGTTTTGAAAGTGTTTGTGAAGTGTGGTTTGAAAATAGGCAAGTGTTTTCTTTTGCAAGTTGACAAGTACTTAAGAGCTATCTACCCTAAAGTTCTCAAAGATTTTTGTTATGTTTTAACCCTTTTAACAATTTTGTTCCACCATTGCATTTGGTGGACAATCTTGTGTTAGGAGGTGAAAGGGACGGGCGCGGGTCATCGTTTAGACCATAATTGCAATAGTGCTAAGTATCTTTGGGCAATTTTTCTTTGAAAGGGACTTGATCATTTTAGGCAACTTTTCGAAAGCGTCATCGAGGGACTATGATCATTTGATTGTTTGTTTTACCCAAAGAAACCTAACATGCAATATGGCCCATTTTTTGAAGGCAACAAGTGGAATACCCTAGGGGTGCAAGTGTGATATGTGTTATCCATTTTTCATGCTTTGATTATCTTGAAATTAGGTCAAACTATTTTGTTCTTTTTATTTGCGTACAAACCCTAATTCTAACATGGTATATTTAGAAAGCATTAAAGTGCGAAAAGTAAAGTTCTAAACTATTACAACACAATATGGGAAGGGGGGTACAAATGTTCAAATGGGGGGATATTTAGACAAGGAATTTAAACCTAGCTATTACATTAATTTTGGAATATTTACAAGATAATTAATTGCATAAATTAAATGGAAAATAAAATAAAGATGCAAAGTGCAAAAAGGGTTTTTATATGTATGGAAAAAGGGTGTTTTTTATGTCAAATAAATAAAATGAATAAAATAAAAAAAGTAATATTTTTGGAGTTTTTGTGTTTTAAGGGTAAAACCCTAATTTCATTAAGTAAAAGGTAATATTTATTTAAAGTGTACAATATTTAATAATTATGTACAAAATAAAATAAAAATGAAGTATATTCATAAAAAAGTATTTTTCATGTCAAATATTAATAAAATAAAAAATGTATATATTTTTTGTATTATTTACCTAAATATACTAATATATATAAATATCTTTATTATTTACTAAATAAATATTATATATACAAAATAATAATATTTAATATTTATAAAAAAATATTTTTTGATACAAAATGTTTTCAAAAGAGAAAATGAAATAAAAATCAGAAATAAAATATATTTGCATTATTTTTTTCTAGTTTTTCTAAATAATAGTATATATATATTATTTATGTACAAATGGTTCATATAAATAAATAAATGCCTAAAAAATATAAAAATGGTGTAAAAATAATTTTTCATGTTTTTAATATTACTAGCAAAAATAAATAAATCAGAATAAAAAGAGAAAAGTCAAAAAATCAATAAAACAAACAAAATGGGCTCAGGGGGTATGAAAGAAAAAATAGGGTGTGAAGAGAAATAGCACAACAGGCCCAGCCCATGAAGACCTTTCTTCAACCTTCAGACAGCTTTTGTGCAAAAAACATGCGCCTTATTCATGAATTCAAACATCCTGATTCCTTGATTTTTTGCACAAACTTTCAACATAAGAAATGTTAATCATCAAACCACGATTCTAAATATGTAAAGAACTCATCCTAACTCTCAGAAATGAGAGAGAATTTTAACATTCCCAAATCTTGACCTAACTTTTCTTCCATATTCAGACCTTAAATTCTCATAGCTCAGGCAAAATAAATGAAAAGTAAAAGTATGTACAGATTCAGGAGCATGAGTAGAACACTTCTTATTCACAAACCTAGAGCTAACAATGCCTACATTAAGAGTTAGAAGTTCAAGAAGATACTTGTTCAGTTGAAGTTGTATCTGGCAATGGGGGAGCTTTCAGGGCAAGATGATGATCTGTACAGCTTGCCTGAAGTGTAGTGATGCTATTCCAATGCTTACTTTTCTTTGAAACACCTTGAATCGAGCTATGGACCTTCAACTGCAAAACAAGAAAGTGAAAATGGTGGAACTGATTAGAGGAGTTACAGGTCGTGTTTTAGACTTTGGTTAGCTTCAAGTGATGCTAGGGAATGTGTTTGATGAGCTTTTAGCAAGAATGCATGAAAGGGATGAGAGTTGGCACTCAAACTGCAGTAGGAGCTCTGTTTGGGCAGTTTGAGGGTGGTTCTGTGTTCTAGAGGGCAATGGAGGTGTTGGAGTCGTGTGCTAGCTCAGTTAGGATGTCTTGAATGTGTACAAAATATTTGCTTAAGGGTTATATTGCTGAGATGAAAGTTGTGTTGTGTTATGCTATATTTCTTCACACTTAAGCAAGCAAAGGCCAAGTTGGTGTTTAGACAGGTAGAGGCCCCCATAACATGCTGCAAACCTTGGCATTGATCAGTGTGATTAGTCCCTAAACTCGTGCCAAGGGGATTTGATCTGTACTTCTTGGATTTTCATTTTGACATAAAGCTTACTTTTGCAAAAATGGTTAAAGTGCTTTATCTAAAAATGGATTAAACCACTATGCAATGCTTGAACACATAGAACATGGTCTTGGCACAATGATTTTGCATTAAATTTATGAGTGTTGGATGGTTTAGAGGCCTGTAATCAAGGGAAGCATGCTGATTTGAAAATTTTCACAAGTTATGAACATGGAAATTGGCCAATTCAAAAGTGAGTTTTTGTCATATTGCAAAATTCGATTCTCTCAAGTCATGAGGTTGTTTGATGAGTTCTTGGAAATTTTGGAAAGCTTGGAATGTGTACTACAATCCATATTTGAAATGCAAATTGAAATTCCAAGTGGAAGTATGTGAAAAATGGTCTTGAAGTTAGGTAAAAACCTTGCCTAAAATAGGTCAAAATTTCACTAAGTTAAGAATGGTTTGGTACCCTTGTTCCAAAAATTGTAACTTGAGATACAAGCTTCTTTTTGGAAAACTTTGTGAATAAAAGTTGTAGATTATACACTAGGCTACAACTTTCATGTTTTGGCTTTTGCTTGAATCCAAATGAATCTTGGTGAGAAAGTGGGGCAAAGTTAGGAAAAAATTAGGGTTTTTCATAACTTAGAAAAATTCTAAGTTATGAAAAATTTCCAATTCAAACCCTAATTTGCATTTTTGGATTTCTTGATGAACAAGTTTCATGATTTGGCATGTTTTGATGAAAAATGAATCTTGACTCTTGATTTTGACCAAAAAGTCAAAGTTTGACTTTTCAGTATACAGTCAAAATTGATCAATTGACTGGGAAATTCAACTGTCAATCTTGTGCATTTGGGATCTTTTGAACTTGTTGAGCATGCCAAGATAATTCCATTGGGTCCTTGAGTCCATATGTGAGCTTGGTTTGCCATTGGCTAGGTCAAACAGTCAAAAATTGCCTTTGTGCAGTCAAAACCCTAAAAATGACCATTTTGCCCTTTTGGTGATCTGATCAAATTTCTTGTGGAATTGTGATCCAAACTTGATCAAATGGTCCATGTGAGTTAATGATGTTGATGTGGGTCAATTTTCATGAGGTTTGACTGTCAATTGGCCACAGTTGACTTTTTCCCCAATACAGCTGATTTCTAGGTCAACTGCCCAATTGACTGGGCAAAACTTGGAATCAAGGCTTGAAACTTGGTATGGATAAACTTGGGAGTCCAATATGAAGCAATAAAGTCATATTAGGCATTTTAGGTTAAAACATCTTTGTGCAAACACAAACCCTAATTTGGGTCAACAGTGCAAGGAGAAGTCTTGAGCAGATGAAACCCTAACTGGATCTTGATCTCCAAGGGCTTGGTGATGAGAAATGTTGAGAAAATGGGAGGGCAAATTTTGGGGTACAACAGTTGCCCCTGTTCAATCTTCTTGAACCTGAAGAGTTAGATTGGCAAGTTTGCCTTTCGTGACTCGAGGGTAAAAGAAGATTGGACACTAGAGTGCCCTTAAATTTGCACTCGTCAAAGCAATGGATGCGGGAATGGGCTTAGAGATGCCATTTGGAGATGGGCTTAACGATGCCATCTGGAAGAGTGGCAGAAACTTGTCGGGGATGGGCTTAAAGATGCCATCGGAATGAGTGTCAAGAAGGTGTCCATGCTTTGGACCACATCCGAATTGGGGGTCTGAACAAGCAATAGATTGACATCCGTTGTTGGGAAGAATCCATGAACTGTTTTCAGAAGTCTTGAAGTTGAATAAGAAATAAAGCAGCATCCGTTGTTGGGAAGCGTCCGTAAACTGTTTTCAAAGGTTGCATCTGAACAAGTGATAGATTAACATCCGTTGTTGGGAAGAATCCATAAACTGTTTTCAGAAGTCTTGAAGTTGAATAAGCAATAGAGCAGCATCCGTTGTTGGGAAGCGTCCGTAAACTGTTTTCAAAGGTTGCATCTGAACAAGTGATAGATTAACATCCGTTGTTGGGAAGAATCCATAAACTGTTTTCAGAAGTCTTGAGAAGAAACTGAACAAGCGATAGGTTAACATCCGTTACTTGGAGAACCAGTAAACTGTTTTCAGAAGTCTTGAGAAGAATCTGAACAAGCAATAGATTCACATCCGTTGTTGGGAAGAATCCGTGAACTGTTTTCAGAAGTCTTGAGAAGAATCTGAACAAGCAATAGGTTAACATCCGTTACTTGGAGAACCTGTGAACTGTTTTCAGAAATCTTGAAGTTGAATAAGCAATAGAGCAGCGTCCGTTGTTGGGAAGCGTCTGTGAACTGTTTTCAAAAGTTGCATCTGAACAAGCGATAGATTAGCATCCGTTGTTGGGACTAATCCATAAACTGTTTTTAGAAGTCTTGAGAAGAAACTGAACAAGCGATAGGTTAACATCCGTTACTTGGAGAACCCGTGAACTGTTTTCAGAAGTCTTGAATTTGGAGGAAGAACTGGTGTAGGGTTCCCTGATGATGAGCTCGTGTAAAACTGCATCTGGATAAATCTGGAATAAGCATTAGAATGTTGCCATGCCTGGGTCACATCTGAACTGTTCGTGGAAAGAATCTCAGAAGATAATGATTCTAGTCTTTCGAATGATCTTACCTGAAAAGGTAAAGAGTTAGTTATATGCAATGTCATGATGCATGATACAATGTATGTTATATGATATGAATGTAAATGGATGCGCATGTAAGCTGGAGAGCTGTCTTGCAAAGGATAGATGAATCCGAGATGGCTGAAGATAAAAGTATCTTGACTGCTGCTGGGAAGAATAATTCCTGGTTGTTGCTGGAGAATAAGGAGCTTGGGTTGCATACCAATCTTCTGGGGAATTCCTGATGACTTCTACTGGGGAGTACCAATCCAATAGACTCATGCTGGGGAGGTAAGATTGAGAATATTCAGCTTGGTGGGAAGTATTTCTGGCGACTTCACTGGGGAACTCAAGATTTGCCCTCCCAAAATTTTGTGGGGAGAAGGTTCACTAGTCTGGCTCCGCTGGGGATTGATAATTTGAAGCTTTAGCTTGGCTGGGGATACTGAAACTTAAACCCTGAGGGGAATTGAGTTCTGGAGGATTCTCTGGCTGGGGATAACAAAGATAGGCTCCTCTGGGGGATTGTATTGATAAGCTATGTTGGGGAACTCTGATGAACTTCGCTGGGGATAGGAAGAATTTTGCCGAGTGCGATCTTTCGTGGCAATAAGCTGAGGATAACCCAGTTATAAGCCCTTGGGAGGAATAACTTTGAATAAAACTCGGGAGAGACGTCCGTACTCTGCAGGGGATAAGCCTCCAGAATCTACTGGGGATAAGCTTCAGGGTTTGTTGGGGAAATGGATTCCAAATCTCCTGGGGATTTCCTTTGAAGGGTATCAAGATATCCAACTGCACCTTCAACCTGTCAGTAATCCTCTTTCTTGATTCATAAGGAAACAATTATGTTCAAATGCATATGCCTATTTAACAAAACATTGGACGTTTCTCAAAATAAAACAAATAGTGCAAGAGAAAAGGAAACGACACAAATTTCTGGGAAAAGTATTTGTATTAACTTTTTTATGAGTATATTTGTACAAAGGAGACAACCACCCTAGTAAGAGGATTTCGTCGTAAATATTGAAAAATTTATACAAAATAAAGATGGCTATGTGAAATAATTCCATGGGATTTCATTCCGCTATAGCCTTCACAACTCTGAATATCTGTCCATTCAATGCTTCGCCTGCCGATGACTAGATTGATTAGGAGCCTAGAACTGGTTGATGAAGAGATTGTCTTTGAAGTGATTCGACGAGACATAGTCATACGCTTTAATTCCCTAACTTTTGCCTGCATCGCCCTTTCGGGTTTTCGATCCACCGGGAAACCCCTTTTTGCCCAAGCCGCCCTTTCGGGTTTTCAACTTGCCGGGTGTACAGATTTTTTTATTATTTTTATCCCTAACTTTTGCCTGAACCGCCCTTTCGGGTTTTCGATCCACCGGGAAGCCCATTTTTGCCCAAGCCGCCCTTTCAGGTTTTCGACTTGTCGGGTTATTTTATGCGTAGTATCTTTTGACTATGTCTGCGTTCGCAGGGTACGGCAAATCGTCGCCGTCCATGGTGGTCAGAATCATTGCACCACCAGAAAATATGCTCTTGATCACAAATGGTCCTTCATATGTAGGAGTCCATTTGCCCCTGGGATCACTTTGCGGCAAGATAATCCGCTTGATTACGAGATCTCCGACTTGATACACTTGACGTCTGACTTTCTTATTGAAGGCCTTGATCATCCGTTTTTGATACGTCTGACCATGGCAGATAGCAGCGAGTCGCTTCTCGTCGATCAGATTGAGTTGATCAAGTCGGGTTTGCATCCAATCATCTTCATTCAAACTTGTATCCTTCATAATCCTTAGAGAAGGAATCTGAACCTCCCTAGGCAGGACATCCTCCATGCCATATACCAAAGAAAATGGGGTTTCCCCGGTTGAAGTACGTGCCGTCGTACGGTATCCATGTAGAGCAAACGGTAACATCTCATGCCAGTCTTTATAAGTGACTGTCATTTTCTGAATGATCTTCTTAATGTTTTTGTTCTCAGCTTCAACAGCACCGTTCATCTTCGGCCGATAGGGAGATGAATTATGATGATAAATCTTGAACTGTTCGCACAAAGCGGTGATCATCGTGTTATTCAGATTTGTACCGTTGTCTGTGATGATCCTGTCTAGAACACCATACCGGCATATGAGATTTTGTTTGATAAAGCAGGCAACCACATTTTTAGTAACAGAGGCGAAGGAAGCCGCTTCGACCCATTTGGTGAAATAGTCAATGGCAACCAGGATGAAGCGATGTCCGTTGGAAGCCGTGGGCTTGATCTCTCCAATCATGTCAATGCCCCACATTGCAAAGGGCCACGGAGCAGTCAGAACATTGAGAGGAACCGGAGGGATATGAACTTTGTCGGCGTAGACTTGACATTTGTGGCAAGTACGGGAATGTTGATGGCAGTCAGCTTCCATGGTAGACCAGTAATAGCCCGCCCTTAGGATCTTCTTAGCCATTGTATGCCCGCTCAAGTGAGTGCCAAATGTGCCGTTGTGTATCTCAGTCATGATCAACTCTGCTTCAGCTTTGTCTATGCATCGGAGTAACACGCAATCATGGCTTCGTTTGTAAAGGATGTCGTTGCTCAGGAAGAACTTGGCAGCAAATTTCTTTAAGAACTTCTTGTCATTTACGGAAGCTCCTTCGGGATAATCTCTACTCTCGAGATACCTTTTTATTTCATGGAACCAAGGTTGTTCCACTACTTCTTCGGTATTAATCTCGTGACAATGCGCAGGTTCATCCATTCGCTCAATGGTGATTTGGGGAGCCTCGTTATCCCAGTTGAGTTTAAACATGGAGGACATTATGGCTAGAGCATCTGCTAGCTGATTCTCTTCTCGCGGGAAATGCTCGAAGGTAATTTGCTCGAAATGAGGCAACAATGTCAGGACATGTTCTTTGTATGGGATAAGATTAGGATGCTTGGTATCCCACTCTCCTTTGATTTGACTGATAACCAAAGCTGAGTCCCCAAATACGATCAAAGATTTGATCCCCAAGTCTATAGCAGCCTTGAGACCAAAAATGCAAGCTTCATACTCAGCCATGTTATTTGTGCAGCTGAAGCAAAGTCGGGCCGTGAAAGGTGTGTGACAACCTTCCGGAGAAATGAGTATTGCGCCAATACCATTTCCAAGTGCATTTGAAGCACCATCAAAGTACAGGGTCCATCGGGATCCCTTTTCAGGTCCGTCATACGGTCCGTTACCTTCAATGTTGTCCAAATTCATGATGTCCTCGTCTGGGAAGTCAAATCTCATGGGTTGATAATCTTCGATAGCTTGATGAGCCAGATGGTCAGCTAGTACACTCCCTTTTATAGCTTTTTGGGTGGTGTACTGGATATCATACTCAGTTAGGATCATTTGCCATCTAGCTATCCTTCCAGATAAAGCGGGCTTTTCGAAGATATACTTGATAGGATCCATTTTGGAAATCAACAAGGTAGTATGAGTCAACATATACTGTCTTAGTCGGCGAGAAGCCCATACCAAAGCGCAGCAAGTTTTCTCGAGCAGTGAGTAGCGAGTCTCACAGTCGGTAAACTTTTTGCTAAGGTAATAAATAGCATGCTCTTTTCGACCAGACTCGTCATGCTGGCCCAAAACACACCCCATTGAGTTATCCAAGACGGTCAAATACATGATCAATGGTCTTCCTTCGACGGGTGGCATCAGAATAGGAGGTTCTAGCAAATACTCCTTGATTTTATCAAAAGCAGCTTGGCAATCGTCGTTCCACTCGACTACCTGATCTTTCTTCAAGAGTTTGAAAATTGGCTCACAGGTAGAAGTCAGATGCGAGATGAATCTGGCAATATAGTTCAAGTGTCCCAAGAACCCTCTAACCTCCTTTTCAGTACGGGGAGCAGGCATCTCTTGTATTGCTTTTACTTTTGCTGGATCGACTTCAATGCCTTTGTTGCTTACAATGAATCCCAGGAGTTTACCAGACCTAACTCCAAAAGTGCACTTGCTTGGATTCAGCCTGAGTTTGTATTCTTTCAATCTGGCAAACAGCTTTTCTAGATGTTCAAGGTGCTCCTCCTCTGTTTGTGACTGAGCTATCATATCGTCTACGTAAACTTCAATCTCATGATGTATCATATCATGAAATAAAGCTACCATGGCGCGTTGATAAGTTGCCCCTGCGTTCTTCAGCCCGAACGGCATCACCTTGTAACAGAAAGTGCCCCATTGAGTGACAAAAGTTGTTTTCTCCATATCCTCGGGGTCCATTTTGATTTGATTGTAGCCCGAGAATCCATCCATGAAGGAAAACACTTTGTGCTGAGCTGTATTGTCGATCAAAATGTCAATGTGTGGAAGTGGAAAATCATCTTTGGGGCTGGCCCTATTCAAATCCCGGTAGTCCACACACATCCTGACTTTGCCATCTTTCTTAGGTACTGGCATGATGTTAGCGACCCATTGAGGATAGGACGTAACAGCCAGAAAGCCAGCATCGAATTGCTTCATCACTTCTGCTTTGATCTTTTCAGACATGTCAGGCCTCATTCGGCGGACTTTTTGCTTGATCGATGGACAATCCTCTCTTGTGGGGAGACGGTGAACCACGATGTCTATGTCTAAACCCGGCATGTCTTCATAAGACCAGGCGAAGATTTCAACATACTCATTCAACAACTGTATCAGGCGTTCCTTGACACTCGGTTCCAGATTGGCGCCCACTTGCACCTCCTTCTGGTCTTCCTTGGTCCCCAAGTTGACAGTTTCCAATGACTCTTCGTGCGGTAAGATGGCTCTTTCCTCTTGCTGTAGAAGTCTGGCTAGTTCTCCTGGTACTTCACAACCTTTGTCATCTTCATACTCGGCTTGATTGACCAGATCTTCAGAGTTATTGAAGGATATAGCAGAATCGTCACCCATGGAATCCGGAGTGGATGGGTACCTGCATTGGTGAGTGTGGGTGTGTGTAAGGGATAGCCATCCTTAAACAAAAAAATGCAAAAGGAAAGAAAATGAACACAAGCAGTTTATCAAATGAAAAACGTCCAATGAATCATTAAACATGGCATATGGATATGAAAAATAATCAAAACCCTTACAAATGGACCTACATGCCCCGGGTAAGACATGAGGTGAAAGATAGTGTACGGATTGTTTGAAAATAAATATTACAGACCAAATAAGAAATGTTTGACAGATAAATTACTGATGAATAAAAGTGATGGGGACAAAGTCTTTTGCCTCCCAGTTGCACAATCCTCCTTTGACAGTTGGATAAATCCACTCTTCGATGTTACTCTCTCTGTCTTCATCCTCCAAGGCGTTGATTCCGTAGGGAGAAATTTTGACCGACGCTCTTTCAATCTTCGAACGGCGCATAGCTTTCTGGCCCGCGGTTGTGAACCCTAATCCAAATTTGTCGGTCTTATGTGGAATATCAGGCAACTGCCCCCATGCTGAATTCTTCCCTTCCTTTATTACGGCCCTTGCGTCCTCCAGAGATGCCATCCTGGCCATCTGCCTCGGTGTCTCAGCTGCCAACTTTGCTACTGTTATTTCAGGAAGGACTTCTTCGAAATGCTGGAAAGGCGTCTCAATGAACTCCCCTTCTACCTCCACGTACCGGAAAGAATTCAAGTGGCTAATCATGTACTCCTCTTCACCATGGACAGTAATGATCTTTCCCTTGACAGGATACTTCAACATCTGATGTAAGGAGGAGGTGACTGCCCCAGCATGGTGTATCCAAGGCCTACCCAGCAAGCAAGAGTATGACGGACGGATGTCCATTACATAGAAAGTAGATTTAAACACCTCAATGCCTATCTTGACGGGAATTTCAACCTCCCCATGGACCATTCTCTTCGAACCATCGAAAGCTCTGACAACAATATCACTCGGCTTCAACTCCAACCCTTCACAATCTAGTCGGTCCAAGGCCTTCTTGGGCAGTACATTCAGCGACGAACCAGTGTCGACCAAGACATGTGCGAGAGTAGTTCCTCGGCACTCGGCCGAAATGTGCAAAGCATCATTGTGATTTCTACCTTTAGGAGTTAGGTCGGCATCAGAGAAACCTAATCCATTGTCCGCAGTAAGACTAGCCATGCAATTTTGAAATTGATCTGCAGAGGTTTCCTGGGGCACATGGGCTGCCTTCAGGAATTTTATCAGAGCTTTAGTGTGCGCTTCTGAGCAAAGTAGTAGTGCCAACATGGAGATTTTTGAGGGGGTCTGCCCCAGTTGTTATACCACATCATAATCACTCCTTTTGATTATCCTCAAGATCTCATCCATTTCCTTCTTGGAGGTTTCCGGGATGACCAAGGGTTGAGCCCTTGTCCTGACGAGCTCATCTTGGATTCCCTTACCTTTATCAGCAGCGGTAGGAGGGACAATACTAGGAACAACAACATCTTCAATCAATGGGGTTCTAGCAGAGAGTTTTATTGGTGCAGGGATGACCTTGTCGGCAGATGAGGGTCCAAAGATTGCTCTTGGAGGGGCAATCTCTGGAGAAAATATTCTCCCGCTCCGGGTGATTTTGCTCGTGCCTGCAATGTTTCCAATGCTGGCTTCTTCATCATCCGAACTTTCTTCAATTATTTCGATTTGTTTAATACCATGGTAATAGACGTCACCGCCATAGTTCCATGGTATTGACTTCTCAGAAACATAGGGGACAGGCCCTGGCATTGTTATCTTCAAAGGAACAGATTTCGTAGCTGGTGTAATCTTAACAGGCTTTTTGACGGCCTTGGAAAGATTGGCGTGAATGGTTATGATTGAGACATCTTCAGTATGGGTCGGAACAGCAGAAACTTTTTCAAACAAAATTTGTCGACTATCCATTAGGCCTTGGATGCCTTTCTTCAGTAACGGACAATCAAACGGCAAAGAGTAACAACAATAGCAGTCTTCCTTACATCCCGGGAATATCTCGGCCCTTAATAGATTCAACTTGATGTCTAGCAATGGAGTTACCAGATCATTGACATCAGCAACATACAAATCCTCTTCGATGGCATTGACATTTCGGCCGTGCTTCGGCATGGGAGCAGATATCACATTAGGCTTCTCCGGAGTGTCAAACTCCACCTCCTTCGCCTCTATCAGGTCTTGGATTTTATGCTTGAGTGCCCAACAATCATTGGTGTCGTGCCCGACACTGTCAGAATGGTAGGCGCATTTAGCATTAGGATGATAATGCGGAGAGGACGTATTCACATTTTTTGGTGCCTCCTTGATGGTGGCGAGATTCAACTTTAACAGATGGGGAAGCACTTGCGCTGGCGTCATATTAATGCGGGTGAACTGTCGTTGTGACCGTTCCACCCGTTGTTGATTTGGTCTGGACTGGTTATAGCGAGGCTGCTCATTTGAAGGGTTTTGAATCATTACGGCTCCCACAGTTGGCCGACGTTCAGTCTTCCCTGCTCTTCTTTGGGAGTATACAACAGTCGTTTCCTTCTTAAAAGGCTTTTTCTCAACACTTGCAGCAATACCCTTCTGAATCTTTCCTGACTTGATGCCAGCTTCTATTCTTTCGCCTGTTAAGATCAAATCGGTAAACCCCGCGGAAGAGTTACCAATCAGATGATTGAAAAATGGCCCAGATAGGGTCCCTAGAAACATATCAACAAGCTCACGATCGGTTAAAGGAGGCTGCACCCTGCCTGCCAAATCCCTCCATTTTTGTGCATATTCTTTGAATCCTTCGCCTGTTCCTAATGACATACCCTGAAGTTGGGTACGCGTAGGAGCAAGGTCAGAATTGTACTAATATTGTTTGTAAAAGGCGGTGGCCAAGTCTTCCCAATTTCGGACGCTGGTTCCCTCTAGCTGATAAAACCACTCCAATTGAGCCCCAGAAAGGCTGTCCTGAAAGAAATGAATCCAAAGGTTTTTATCTGCCGTATAGGGTTGGATCTTTCTTACGTAGGACCTGAGATGCATTTTTGGACAGGACAGCCCATCATACCTCACAAACACTGGCACTTTGAATTTTGGGGGAATCACAATCCCGGCGACCAAACCCAAGTCTTCAAAATCCAAACCCGGTACTCTTTGTAGCTCCATGGCGGCCAACCTGGCTTCTAAACCTTTGTACTTATCATCAGCTGGAGGGTATTGTTGATCAGAATAATCTTCATCCTCTTCGACCTCCTCTTCTTCCACATCGGACTCGGAAGGTACCGCAGCCCCACCTCCTTTGCTGGTTCCTTCATCAGAAGTAGGAGGAAATTCAAGCACTCTCCGAGCTTCTCCGTCAAATCTTCTCCCTAAAGTAGCCACCCCGAGTCTCTTTTTCTTCTTTTTCACTGGGTCTTTATTCCCTAGCAAGGTCTTGAGATCCTCCTGACCTTTAGCCAAGGTTGTCAGGAGTTGCTGAAACTGTGCATTTTGAGCTTGTAGGTCTTTGACTGTTTGCTCGAGATCCATCCTACTGAAATAAACAGCAGACAGATAAGGAAACCTGGAGTGAGACCTGCTTATGCACATGATGAATGGTATGCTTATGTATGCAATGCATTCAAGGATTTAGAACTTTCAAAATTGTTTCAGACAAAGAAGAACGCACGCCATATTAATAAGAAGAAATTTGTTAGTACATAAATGCCCCATGGGCCAAATATTACAAAAACTTCTCAAGGTAAAAAGACATTGCGCATCCTCTTTGGCGCAATGTAGGTGTTGAGGGCCTCTTGCTCATGGAGTCGGCGGGTAAGCTCTAGAACCTTCTTCTCACTGGCGTAGAAGCTAGCTTCAAAAGTGTTTCGTTCCTCCTTGAGCTGAATCCAACTTTTCTGCATTTCCTCCCACAATGTAGGCATGTCAGGATGTAGGATGGTGTAGGGAACCTCTCCTTCCTTAACAGGCTCTTTAATCACAGGGAGAACATGAGGATAAGGCATCATCAGACTTTGGGCTCGGGCTCGTACCCACTTGAGATAAGGCTCAAGAGGGATGGAGTTCTTGTGTCCCAGAGTCTTGCTATCAACCTTGTTGGGTCTTCCCCAAGCTCTGATGAATCTTTGGCGAAGTCCTTGCGCATCATTGTCGAAGTCAAAAACTAGGTCAGGAATCAACATGTCATGAGGGCCATCCCTCCGTGCATATCCAAATTGCCTCAAAGCTAGTCAAGGGTTGTAGGTGATACCTCCTCTAATTCCAAGTAAAGGAACATTAGGAAATTCTCCGCAACGATCGACGATGATGACATTTTCTCTGGATCGAGAACACCAATGTACATCAGAGTGAGTAAGAGTCATCAACCGTTGGGACCACCTTGAGCCTTGGTCATTCTTCAAGACAGATTGTGGAAGGTGCGAAATAAACCACCTTGCAAGGAGAGGAGTACAGCACATGAGAACACCCCTCTTTCTCATTATTCATGTGTAAAATGAGTGAAGAATGTCCCCAAGCAATGTTGGTATTGGATTTCTGGACAAGAAGATTTTGACGGTGTTGACATCTACCAATTGGTCAGGATTTGGGAACAAGACCAACCCATAGATAAGGAGTGCCACAATCTCTTAAAAGGCTTGTAGGTCCAATGAGTTCCAACATTCTTGTGCCTTCTCAAACAAGAATTTTGCTAAGAATCCTTTGACGCTGCTTCTGGTTTCCCAATGCCCCTTGATGTCGGATGGTTGTAGATGTAATGCTCGAGCAACATCTTCCGGCTTTGGTTCCTTTTCCGTACCGTTGAAGGGTAGTTGATTAAGGATAGGAATTCTCAGGAGTTGAGAAAACTCCTCCAAAGTGGGTACCAGCTGATAATCAGGGAAAGTGAAGCAGTGGTGAAGAGGGTCAAAGAACTGGAATAGCACTTTCATCATGTCTTCTTCAATGTTGGTGTTGAATAAGCTGAGCAGTCTACCATGTCTTTCACTGAAGGAGGAGCTTTCCGGAATTCTTGAGGTGAGCTCCTTGAGTTGAGGAGAGATTCTCACCAGGTTGACTTGAATGGTTTTTCTGCGAGGAATTTCCATGACCTACAAAACAAGAACAAAGATGAAGATCCAAACCCTTGAAATGGTTAGTGAATGCATATGATGCTTCATGATGTTTATGATGTATGCACAAAACATATGTACAAGCAATTCACACCAAACCCTAGTTTCAGGCTTGCATGGGGTTTCAAGGGTAAGTACCCTCTTGAGTGTAGTTGGCTTAAAAACCTGTCCTATAAATAGTAATCGGGTTCTAAGGAGCTCAATATCATTGGATTGTTTTCAATGTTCATTGTTTTGGTTTAGCCACTTAACTAGCGACCAAAATATTCCAAGAAAACAACCCTCAATGAGTGTAGTATCGAGTATCTACCAACTTCGGACTGCACCAAAGCCGGTCATCTCACTACCCCTAATAAAGGGCCGAGATGGTCAAGTAAGGTTCTAGGTCATTAGTGCTTAGTGACATCACTCAGCGGCCCCGTACTCTCCTTGATTGAACTCAAGGGTTACCGGTACTCACAAATATGTCGCACTAATATAGTTATTGCTTCGACCGTGTCGGTATACCCCGCACAGTTTCCACAACGTATTGCTATCTATGAAATGTTTCCCAAAATCCGGGTGTAGGATTGCAAACCCAAACAAGAGAGCCAAAATGTAAAGCAAACAAGACAAACAATTAATCATGCAAGAGGGTGATCTAAGCCCTAAGGTTACTCCACTTTTAAAATTATCCCCAGCAGAGTCGCCAGTTCTGTGATACGGTGGGAGAACTGACTATGAGTTTTGCGTTTGTATTCGCACTTGTTCGGTTGAGCAAGAGTCGCCACCGACTTTTTATTTTATCCTAAGGAAAGGTTTAAAAAGCACAGCAAAAACCTTTGAGATTTTTCTTGGGTTCGGGGAGTAGATTATAGAAAGGGAAGGTATTAGCACCCTTTTTATCCATGGTTATCCATGGGCTCTTAGGTACTTGCTTGGATCAACTTACCTTGGTTTTTAATTGTTTGAAATGGTGCTTTGTGTATGGTTTTGAAAATGTTTTGAAAAAGATGCCTTGTCTAGGCTAACCTTGTAACAATTCTTTACTCGAATGTTTTACAAAAGGTGTTTTGTCTTTTTGAAAAGATGTTTCAAGGTTTTTTTGAAAGTTTGTTTTGAAAGTGTTTGTGAAGTGTGGTTTGAAAATAGGCAAGTGTTTTCTTTTGTAAGTTGACAAGTACTTAAGAGCTATCTACCCTAAAGTTCTCAAAGATTTTTGTTATGTTTTAACCCTTTTAACAATTTTGTTCCACCATTGCATTTGGTGGACAATCTTGTGTTAGGAGGTGAAAGGGACGGGAGCGGGTCATTGTTTAGACCATAATTGCAATAGTGCTAAGTATCTTTGGGCAATTTTTCTTTGAAAGGGACTTGACCATTTTAGGCAACTTTTCGAAAGCGTCATCGAGGGACTATGATCATTTGATTGTTTGTTTTACCCAAAGAAACCTAACATGCAATATGGCCCATTTTTTGAAGGCAACAAGTGGAATACCCTAGGGGTGCAAGTGTGATATGTGTTGTCCATTTTTCATGCTTTGATTATCTTGAAATTAGGTCAAACTATTTTGTTCTTTTTATTTGCATACAAACCCTAATTCTAACATGGTATATTTAGAAAGCATTAAAGTGCGAAAAATAAAGTTCTAAACTATTACAACACAATATGGGAAAGGGGTACAAATGTTCAAATGGGGGGATATTTAGACAAGGAATTTAAACCTAGCTATTACATCAATTTTGGAATATTTACAAGATAATTAATTGCATAAATTAAATGGAAAATAAAATAAAGATGCAAAGTGCAAAAAGGGTTTTTATATGTATGGAAAAAAGGGTGTTTTTTATGTCAAATAAATAAAATGAATAAAATAAAAAAAGTAATATTTTTGGAGTTTTTGTGTTTTAAGGGTAAAACCCTAATTTCATTAAGTAAAAGGTAATATTTATTTAAAGTGTACAATATTTAATAATTATGTACAAAATAAAATAAAAATGAAGTATATTCATAAAAAAGTATTTTTCATGTCAAATATTAATAAAATAAAAAATGTATATATTTTTTGTATTATTTACCTAAATATACTAATATATATAAATATCTTTATTATTTACTAAATAAATATTATATATACAAAATAATAATATTTAATATTTATAAAAAAATATTTTTTGATACAAAATGTTTTCAAAAGAGAAAATGAAATAAAAATCAGAAATAAAATATATTTGCATTATTTTTTTCTAGTTTTTCTAAATAATAGTATATATATATTATTTATGTACAAATGGTTCATATAAACAAATAAATGCCTAAAAAATATAAAAATGGTGTAAAAATAATTTTTCATGTTTTTAATATTACTAGCAAAAATAAATAAATCAGAATAAAAAGAGAAAAGTCAAAAAATCAATAAAACAAACAAAATGGGCTCAGGGGGTATGAAAGCAAAAATAGGGTGTGAAGAGAAATAGCACAACAGGCCCAGCCCATGAAGACCTTTCTTCAACCTTCAGACAGCTTTTGTGCAAAAAAACACGCGCCTTATTCATGAATTCAAACATCCTGATTCCTTGATTTTTTGCACAAACTTTCAACATAAGAAATGTTAATCATCAAACCACGATTCTAAATATGTAAAGAACTCATCCTAACTCTCAGAAATGAGAGAGAATTTTAACATTCCCAAATCTTGACCTAACTTTTCTTCCATATTCAGACCTTAAATTCTCATAGCTCAGGCAAAATAAATGAAAAGTAAAAGTATGTACAGATTCAGAGGCATGAGTAGAACACTTCTTATTCACAAACCTAGAGCTAACAATGCCTACATTAAGAGTTAGAAGTTCAAGAAGATACCTATTCAGTTGAAGTTGTATCTGGCAATGGGGGAGCTTTCAGGGCAAGATGATGATCTGTACAGCTTGCCTGAAGTGTAGTGATGCTATTCCAATGCTTACTTTGCTTTGAAACACCTTGAATCGAGCTATGGACCTTCAACTGCAAAACAAGAAAGTGAAAATGGTGGAACTGATTAGAGGAGTTACAGGTCGTGTTTTAGACTTTGGTTAGCTTCAAGTGATGCTAGGGAATGTGTTTGATGAGCTTTTAGCAAGAATGCATGAAAGGGATGAGAGTTGGCACTCAAACTGCAGTAGGAGCTATGTTTGGGCAGTTTGAGGGTGGTTCTGTGTTCTAGAGGGCAATGGAGGTGTTGGAGTTGTGTGCTAGCTCAGTTAGGATGTCTTGAATGTGTACAAAATATTTGCTTAAGGGTTCTATTGCTGAGATGAAAGTTGTGTTGTGTTATGCTCTATTTCTTCACACTTAAGCAAGCAAAGGCCAAGTTGGTGTTTAGACAGGTAGAGGCCCCCATAACATGCTGAAAACCTTGGCATTGATCAGTGTGATTAGTCTCTAAACTTGTGCCAAGGGGATTTGATCTGTACTTCTTGGATTTTCATTTTGACATAAAGCTTACTTTTGCAAAAATGGTTAAAGTGCTTTATCTAAAAATGGATTAAACCACTATGCAATGCTTGAACACATAGAACATGGTGTTGGCACAATGATTTTGCATTAAATTTATGAGTGTTGGATGGTTTAGAGGCCTGTAATCAAGGGAAGCATGCTGATTTGAAAAATTGCACAAGTTATGAACATGGAAATTGGCCAATTCAAAAGTGAGTTTTTGTCATATTGCAAAATTCGATTCTCTCAAGTCATGAGGTTGTTTGATGAGTTCTTGGACATTTTGGAAAGCTTGGAATGTGTACTACAATCCATCTTTGAAATTGAAATTTAAATTCCAAGTGGAAGTATGTGAAAAATGGTCTTGAAGTTAGGTAAAAACCTTGCCTAAAATAGGTCAAAATTTCACTAAGTTAAGAATGGTTTGGTACCCTTGTTCCAAAAATTGTAACTTGAGATACAAGCTTCTTTTGGGAAAACTTTGTGAATCAAAGTTGTATATTATGCACTAGTCTACAACTTTCATGTTTTGACTTTTTCTTGAATCCAAATGAATCTTGGTGAGAAAGTGGGGCAAAGTTAGGAAAAAATTAGGGTTTTTCATAACTTAGAAAAATTCTAAGTTATGAAAAATTTCCAATTCAAACCCTAATTTGCATTTTTGGATTTCATGATGAACAAGTTTCATGATTTGGCATGTTTTGATGAAAAATGAATCTTGACTCTTGATTTTGACCAAAAAGTCAAAGTTTGACTTTTCAGTATACAGTTAAAATTGATCAATTGACTGGGAAATTCAACTGTCAATCTTGTGCATTTGGGATCTTTTGAACTTGTTGAGCATGCCAAGATAATTCCATGGGGTCCTTGAGTCCATATATGAGCTTGGTTTGCCATTGGCTAGGTCAAACAGTCAAAAATTGCCTTTGTGCAGTCAAAACCCTAAAAATGACCATTTTTCCCTTTTGGTGATCTGATCAAATTTCTTGTGGAATTGTGATCCAAACTTGATCAAATGGTACATGTGAGTTCATGATGTTGATGTGGGTCAATTTTCATGAGGTTTGACTGTCAATTGGCCACAGTTGACTTTTTCCCCAATACAGCTGATTTCTAGGTCAACTGCCCAATTGACTAGGCAAAACTTGGAATCAAGGCTTGAAACGTGGTATGGATAAACTTGGGAGTCCAATATGAAGCAAGAAAGTCATATTAGGCATTTTAGGTCAAAACATCTTTGTGCAAACACAAACCCTAATTTGGGTCAACAGTGCAAGGAGAAGTCTTGAGCAGATGAAACCCTAACTGGATCTTGATCTCCAAGGGCTTGGTGATGAGAAATGTTGAGAAAATGGGAGGGCAAATTTTGGGTACAACAAATGGCATGTCGTTAGATCAATTCAGCAGCATAATTGGAAACATTACGTCATGTAACAACTTAAGTTTCTGCGATGATGAGTTACCAGATGAAGGGAGGAATCACAACCTGGCCCTCCACATATCTATGAACTACAAGAATGATTCGCTATCCAATGTGCTAATTGATAATGGATCCACTTTTAATGTTATACCAAGGAGTACTCTCATGAATTTGAAGTATCAGGGAACACCTATGCGCCCGAGTGGCATCATTGTGAAAGCATTTGATGGGTCGAGGAAATCTGTCATTAGTGAAGTGGACTTACCCATCCATATAGGACCACACTTGTTCTTGATAACTTTCCAGGTAATGGACATTATTCCCACGTATAGTTGTTTGTTAGGACGGCCATGGATACATGAAGCAGGGGTTGTCACTTCAACCTTACATCAGAAGCTAAAGTTTGTGCATGAAGGGAAGGTAGTGATCATAAATGGGGAGCAGGCGTTGTTGATATCCCATCTATCCTCTTTCAGTATTGTAGAAGCGGATGAGGCTGCTGTTGGAACCCAGTTCCAAGCCCTATCCATTGATAACATAAGGAAGAATTAGAATTTTGTGGTTTCCCTGAAGGATGCGCAGCAGGTGGTGCGCAATGGTCATAATGCAGTTTGGGGACGACTTATGGATCCTCCTGTGAACAAGAACAGAACTGGCTTGGGTTTCTCTTCGAGGAATGGTGAAGGCGAAAGTTTGAAGTTAAAGTCTTCTGTGAACAGTTATCATGATGTTTTCCGCAGCGGAGGCTACCTCCATCATCCGATTGGTTCTGGAATTAATGTTGTTGAAGAGGATAAAGCAGAGCAGGAAGCACCAAATTATGTGACGCATGGAGTCCGAGTTCAGAACTGGGTCACCATTGATGTTCCTTCTTGCATACATGTTTCAAAGTAATTTGTTTTGTTAATTTGCTTCTTTCTTTTGAAAAGCTTTCACTCTTCCCAAGGTGGAAGTATTAATGTTGTAGGGCTTATCTGTTTGCTATAATTGTTAAGATCATTAATAAAAGTTGTCTTTGATTCCAAAAATTATGTCTTTTATTTTCTGCCTTTTCTTGGGAAATGGTAATAACCAAACAAAAAAAACCCTTTCAAAATAAATAATAACTAAAAATTAATCTGCATGATCACTTGTTATATGTGTCGGTTTCTAAAAACAATCATAAATCATATGTGCAGATTAATTAAAAAACCCGTTGAATACAATGACCCTGCACCCTCTCCCAACTTTGATTGTCCTGTGTTTGGGGCTGAAAAAGAAGATTATGATGAGATTCCAGAAGAGGTCTCACGGTTGCTTGAGCACGAGGAAAATACCATTCATCCATATAATTAGCCTTTGGAAGTGGTTAATTTGGGTTCATAAGAAGATCCGAAGGAAGTCAAGATTGGAGCATCGTTGCATCCTGGCGTAAGGAGCCGGTTGATTGAGCTGTTGAAAGAGTATGTGGATATTTTTGCTTAGTCTTATCAAGATATGCTTGGTCTAGATACAGACATCGTCGAGCATCATTTTCCGTTGAAGCCAGAGTGTCCGCCAGTTAAACAAAAGTTGAGAAGAACCCACCCGGATATGGAAATAAAGATCAAAGAGGAGGTCCTAAAACAGATTAATGCTGGTTTTCTTGTGACATCAGTATATCCTCAATGGATTGCCAATATTGTCCCAGTACCGAAAAAATACGGAAAAGTCCGCATGTGCGTAGATTACAGAGATCTAAATAAAGCTAGTCCAAAAGATGATTTTCCATTACCTCACATTGATATGTTAGTGGATAGCACAGCAAAATTCAAGGTATTCTCGTTCATGGACGGATTTTCCGGGTATAATCAAATAAGAATGGCTCCAGAGGACATGGAAAAAACAACGTTTATCACACCCTGGGGAACATTCTGTTACAGAGTGATGCCCTTCGGGTTGAAGAACGATGGTGCAACGTACCAGAGGGCTATGACAACCCTATTCCATGATCTGATGCACAAAGAAATCGAAGTATATGTTGAAGATATGATTGCCAAATCCCAAACTTGGGAAGGGCATATAGAAGATCTGTTTAAGTTGTTTCGACGTTGGAGGAAGTATCGTCTCCGCCTGAATCCAAATAAATGCACCTTCGGAGTTAGATCGGGGAAATTTTTGGGTTTTATTGTTAGCCAGAAAGGAATTGAAGTTGACCCTGATAAAGTCAAAGCAATTCAAAAAATTCCAGCACCAAGAACTGAAAAGCAAGTCAGGGGTTTCCTCGGGCGTTTGAATTATATCTCCATATTTATTTCCCACATGACTGCAACGTGTGAACTAATCTTTAAGTTGTTAAAGAAAGATCAAGGTTGTGTGTGGATAGATGACTGCCAAAGGGCATTTGAAAGTATTAAAGAATATTTGCTTGAACCTCCTATCTTGCTCCCTCTCGTAGAAGGAAGACCGTTGATTATGTATCTGACAGTGTTAGATAAATCCATGGGTTGTATTCTGGGACAACAAGATGAAATGGGAAAGAAAGAGTTCTCCATTTATTATCTCAGCAAAAAGTTCACTGATTGTGAGTCACGGTATTCTATGCTAGAAAAAACATGTTGTGCCTTGGCCTGGGCGGAAAAGCGTTTGCGGCAGTATATGTTGAATCATACTACTTGGTTGATCTCCAAAATGGATCAAATCAAGTATATTTTTGAAAAGCCTGTTCTTACTGGGAGAATTGCCCGCTGGAAGATGTTGTTATCTGAATATTATATCGAGTACCGCACTCAAAAGGCTAGCAAAAGTAGTGTGTTGGCAGATTACCTTGCTCACCAGCCGGTGGAAGATCATTTGTCTGCAGAATATGAATTCCCCGATGAAGATGTGATGTTCTTGAAAGTGAAAGATTGTGATGAACTATTGCCTGAGGAGGGCCCCGACCCTGAATCTCGTTGGAGTATGGTATTTGATGGAGCTGTGAATGCTTATGGTAAAGGAATTGGTGTTGTGATTGTTACTCCTCATGGATCGCACATTCCTTTTAATGCAAGGTTAACATTTGATTGCACTAATAATATGGAAGAATATGAGGCTTGCATCATGGGTCTTGAAGAAGCTATTGATCTCAGAATCAAGATTCTAGATGTGTATGGCGATTCAGCTTTGGTAATAAATCAGATTAAAGGATAATGGGACACTCGTCACCCTGGCTTGATCCCTTACAAAGATTATGCTAGAAGATTATTACCCTTCTTCAATAAAGTTGAATTCCATCACATTCCTAGAGATGAAAATCAAATGGCAGATGCTCTGGCAACTCTGGCTTCCATGTACCAAGTAAATGCTTGGAATGATATACCCCGAATTACAGTTTGACGGCTAGATAGGCCTGCTCATGTGTTTGTGACAGAGGAGGTAGCAGATGAAAAACCTTGGTATTATGATATCAAGCATTTTCTTCAGAATCAGGAATACCCGTTTGGTGCGTCAAAGAAAGATAGAAAGACACTGAGAAGATTGGCAGGCAGTTTCTTCCTCAGTGAAAATGTGTTATACAAGAGGAATTTTAACATGGTCTTGCTCAGATGCGTGGATAGACACGAAGTAGACATATTGATGCATGAGATCCATGAAGGTTCATTTGGCACTCATGCTAATGGACATTCAATGGCTAAAAGGGTGCTAAGGGCAGGTTATTATTGGTTGACAATGGAATCTGATTGTTACAAATTTGCAAAGAAGTGCCATAAATGCCAGATTTACGCATATAAGATCCATGTACCTCCGACACTTCTCAATGTGATTTCCTCCTCGTTGCCTTTCTCTGTGTGGGGTATTGACATGATCAGGATGATAGAACCCAAAGCTTTGAATGGACACTGTTTCATCTTGGTAGCAATTGATTACTTTACCAAATGGGTAGAGGCTGCTTCGTATGGAAATGTTACCAAGTAGGTGGTTGTGTGTTTCATAAAAAACAATCTTATATGCCAGTATGGTGTGACGAGCAGAATCATCACTGACAATGGCTCGAATTTGAACAACAAGATGATGAATGAACTGTGCGAAGAATTCAAGATTGTCCATCACAACTCATCTCCGTACAGGACGAAGATGAATGGGGTTGTTGAAGCCGCTAATAAGAATATCACGAGAATTATCCAGAAAATGGTTGTTACTTATAAGGATTGGCATGAAATGCTCCCTTTTGTTCTACATGGATATCGAACATCTGTACGCACTTCAACAGGAGCAACCCCGTTTTCTCTAGTGTATGGAATGGAAGCTGTACTCCCTGTCGAGGTAAAGATTCCCTCGTTGCGTGTGATAATGGAAGCCAAATTGACAGAGGCTGAATGGGTTCAGAACATGTTTAACCAATTGAATTTGATTGAACAGAAGAGAATGACAGTTTTGTGTTATGGGCAGTTATATCAGAAAAGAATGAAGAAAACATTTGACAAAAAGGTCAAACCTCGTGAATTCAGAGAAGGCGACCTCGTGCTCAGGAAGATCATGTCTTTCAACACTGATTCTAGGTGCAAGTGGACTCCCAATTTTGAAGGCCCATATGTTGTCAAGAAAGCCTTCTCTGGTGGTGCATTAATTCTTGAAACTATGGATGGCAAGGAGTTCCCACGTCCCGTGAATGCTGATGCAGTCAAGAAATACTTCGCCTAAAGAAATAAAAGAACAGCTCGCTAAGTTGAAAACCTGAAAGGGCGGCTTATGCAAAAAAGAGCGTCTCGGTAGGCCGAAAACCCGAAAGGGCGGTCTAGGCAAAAATTAGAGACATAAACATAATAAATTTCCCGCTAAGTTGAAAACCCGCAAGGGCAGCTTAGGTAAAAGTTAGGGACTTTATTGGCAAGTAACTACGTCAGATGAGACTTGATCATTGAAGCAAAAATCTTCTCGGATCCTCACCATACTTCAACAGAAGCTGCTGCCCAGGATTTCAAAAGTTGTCAGGGGGGATAGTGGTCATTGTATCTCAATGTATCTTTTCCATTATATATTACCATTTCCCAAACTTTGTAATCATCCATGGAGTCTCGCCATTCGCAGACTACCATTCTATTAATGAAATTCGAGCTTTTTCCCAACACTTTGTGTTCTTATTTTTATTTAGCTTACAAAGACTTCATTTATTACTGATAATAACTATTAAAGCAAAAAGATTAAAAAAGCAAAATTGACTTTTCAAAAAGAAGAGATATGTTTACAAATTCAATTTACTTTGGGATTTGTGATGAAACAATGACAACAAGAATGGTGGTCCCAAGAATGAACAAACTCCATATGTTTTAAGAAGATTTACTCCCTTCATGAAAGTTTTCTCAGGTTATATTGCTGGTAGGTGCGCAATCTTTGTGTGTTTCTTAGACAGTTAAAGACGATATCAGTGGGTGCAAGGTACAGTATTGGGTTTATCACCAGTCAAGTCTTGGTGCTCTTATTGATTTTGGGTTTGCATGGTCAGAAGCCTTTGTCCCAGATTCCCCAGCAAAGTCTTCCCTCATATAATGAAAGGTTTTATTCCTTTGGTGTGTTGGGATGTCGCTCTTTTTGTAGTTTTGGCATTAATATTGACTTCTTGACTTCCCGGGAAGATTATCCCAGGGCATCTATTGTTGGAATGAGTATTCGTGATGAAAGTTTTCTCCAGGGAGGTAGGCTTGAATCCCCCAATGAGGTTTGGTTGTGTCGGCGCCAGTCTGCTTTATTTGAGGCTGGTCTCGCAATCTCCAATAGGCATGTTGCTTTTGGAAAACTGTTTTCTCCGATGAAACTGGAAGAAGGATGTTCTATCCCGATATCTATTTGATTTGGCTACGTCTGGATTATTTTTCTCCTCAGTGAAGTTAAAGCAGGCAATAGGTTTAGTTTCCGCATTTGCTTTTACCTTTCTTGGATTGATCTTTCTGGTTGAAGTTTAGCCCAATATTGTTAGTACCTGAGGCGGTTTTGTTTGTTTGTACTGATCATGTTTCCTTTTACCAGCATATGCACGATATTACTCATACATTCATACATACATCATGCATTGTTAAAAATCATTGTTCATTGATATAGTGTTCTTACTTTTCCTGCAGCGCTCTTTGCTTAGTTGAATTTGGTTTTCCCTCTTGATTTTATTTCTCAAAGGATGAATCTGCATTGGCCGTCTTGCTCCAGTTTATTTCTGAATTGGATTTGTGGTTTTCTGAAAACTTTGGGTTTTGGTTTGTGCATTTATTTTGCACGTGAAGACTTTATCTCCTCAGCAGGAATATCGTGGCACTTCCCCGGGAAATCATATTTCCATCCCTAGAAAGCCATTTCTCTTTGCAAATCCCCTTGACAATAAGTGGAAGTCTCTTTATTTGAGACAGATTACGTATTACCCTTTCCAGGCAGATTTCCTTGGTTAAAGAAGAACTTGAGACTCGTTCTTGGCAAAACACCAGAATCTTGGGGAAACTTGATATATTTTCTCTTTCTACCTTCAGTGAACATTGGTAGTACATCGGCAGTGAACGTCGGTGTTTCTTATCTTTTTGCTATCTTCTGTGAACGTTGATAGTTCATCGTCAGTGAACGGCGGTGATATGATATATTTTCTCTTTCTACCTTCAGTGAACGTTGGTAGTACATCAGCAGTGAACGTTGATGTTTCTTATCTTTTTTCTATCTTCAGTGAACGTTGATAGTTCATCGTCAGTGAACGGCGGTGATATGATATATTTTCTCTTTCTACCTTCAATGAAGGTTGGTAGTACATCGGCAGTGAACATCGGTGTTTGTTATCTTTTTTCTATCTTCAGTGAACGTTGATAGTTCATCGTCAGTGAACGACGGTGATATGATATATTTTCTCTTTCTACCTTGAATGAACGTTGGTAGTACACTGGTAGTGAACGTCGGTGTTTCTTATCTTTTTGCTATCTCCAATGAACGTTGATAGTTCATCGTCAGTGAATAGCGGTGATATGATATATTTTATCTTTCTACCTTCAGTGAATGTTGGTAGTACATCGGCAGTGAACGTCGGTGTTTGTTATCTTTTTGCTATCTTTAGTGAATGTTGATAGTTCATCTTCAGTGAACGATGGCGATATGATATATTTTCTCTTTCTACCTTCAGTGAATGTTGGTAGTACATCGGCAGTGAACGTCGGTGTTTCTTATCTTTTTGCTATCTTCAGTGAATGTTGATAGTTCATCGTTAGTGAACGGCGGTGATATGATATATTTTCTCATTCTACCTTCAGTGAATGTTGGTAGTACATCGGCAGTGAACATCGGTTTTTGTTATCTTTTTGCTATCTTCAGTGAACGTTGATAGTTCATCGTTAGTGAACGACGGTGATATGATATATTTTCTCTTTCTACCTTCAATGAACGTTGGTAGTACATCGGCAGTGAACGTCGATTCTTGTTATCCTCCTCTCTGATTCTTTTCTTGTGGTTTACCAGTGATTTATTTTCCTGGTGGGATTACTCTTTTGTTTCTACATTTCATGTTGCATCCCCAATACTACTTTGCGTCTCTTTTATTCCATTCATATGCATTCATATGCATAAATGTTTTCATGGCATCTTAGGGCCAAAAACAGGGCTTGTTTTATATTTAAGTGTCTTCGATCACGTCGACACGAAGATTTTTAACCTTCATATCTCCGGATAAAAGAAACTTAAATAAGGGCAGCTGTTGTACCCCAATTTTTGCCCCTAAGATCCCTTCATCATACCATATTGTTTCAGTCACCACAAAATCACATTCAGGGCTTTTGGTTCTTCTCCATATCTTTAGCCTTGCTCTTTGAGGAGTTACCAAGCACCTTGACTTGTTTTCTTTGGTGATCATGGATATTTTGCTTTGCTTTTCTCTCTAAATTAACAAAATACAATATTGGTTTGTCTTACTTGTTAATAATGTAGGTAAAGGAAATGAGGTTTAGCAAGTTGCATCATGGGTTCATGAGTTTATTTCCATGCCCTAGTCAAAAGCTTGAGAGATTCAAACCTCACCATTGTAGTTGTTTTGAAGTTGATATGGAAGTAGTTTTTGTGGCCATGCGTCCTCATCATAATCCTCAACAAATTCTATTCACAAAGGAAGAATATTGGCACAAAAAGTTTGTTCAAACTTGGCAAAGTTCCACCAAGCATTCTCTTGATCTAGAGGCTAGGGTTTTGGACTTCAGAGGGGCATATCTTGCTCATCTTTTGGTATTTTTGAGTGATTCCGAAAACATTCTTCTCTTCAAATAGTTACCAACAAATCACTTCAAAAGTTCCAAGGAGTTTTCATGTGGAAGGAACTTGGTGAAGAAGAAAGATTACAAATCATCCAGATGAATCCCTCATTTTCCATATGTGACTTCAAATGGTCATAACTTGGTCAATTTTTATCACCTTGAGCCCATTATTTTTTCATGATGGCCCTAAGGATGTGTACTTCATGCCTTCTTTTATATGCAAAGTAAGAAAATGGATGGAAGTTGCCTTAAGAATGCAAGAGATTATAGGTCATTTCATGATTTTTGGCCAACTTCAACAAGTCATAAATTGCTCAATTTTTGGAGATTTTGAGTGTTTCAAATTGAAAATTTTCATTCAAGAGATCTACTTTATTCCATATTTTTTGGTCAAGAGCAAATTCTAAGTGGAAGGCCATGTTTGGATGCAAGAGATTATAGGTCATTTTTAAAGAAGAATTTAAAATATTTCTAAGTATGGAAAGTCAACTATTTTTATTCAACTTTGACTCCATGTAGTTTTCAGCTCAAGCATCCATTTGATCCATTCTTTTTCCATTGCAAAGCTTGTTATCTCATCATTCCAAAGCATCAAGAATTTTTCCCTAAGACCCCCTGAGGTGGAAATGCCATTGGATTGAACTTGGTAACTTGGAACTGAAGTTTCACCATAAGTCAGAATTTGAAATCCATGTTTTGGCCTTTAAACATCAAATTAGCACGCATTTATGATCTAAACATGTGTAACCAAGTTGCCAAAGTGGATTAGAGCCTTGAAACGCAAGGATTTGATGAGTTTTGATGCAAATCAGATCACACTTTGCTCGTGCATCAGGTTCACACGATTCCCCTCCAATTTGCATCATTCCACGCGCTTGAACATTCCATTTGATTCCCTATAAATAGAGGGTCATCTCCCATTCAATTTCCCAAGCTTAGATATCCAGAATCACCCTGCCAAACTTGCTTCACAACTCAGAATTCAGCTACTTCGAATCCTATTCTCAAGCCTTTTTCAATCCATTTTTTTCATCAATTCACTTTCCTTGATCTTCCCTGAAGTTAACCATATAATCACATTCAAGAATCGTGCCCTATATTGCTCCATAGAAGTCCAGTTTCAGAGCTCTGCAACTCAACTTCTATTGGTAGATTCCTTCATAAATTCTTAAAAACTTTGGTATCATTGTGTTGCTCTCATTGCCCTGGTTCTAGTCGCAACACTTACTTTTATCTGGAAGCACGTTTTGACCATGAATTTTCAAATCCCTTTTCAAAACTTTCTTTCCAAATTGCTTGAGTTACAGTTTATATAAATTTGGCGCGAGGGTATGGTTGTCTTTGTCTTGAAGAGACGAAGCGAATGGCATAGGTCTGAGCTTCTGATTTTACAGTTGGAGAGACCTATAATTCGTGAAGGCTGGAGGTTGAAGATGACCAACGTGTCATCTTCTAACCAATGAAAGCGTGACATTTGTTATTTCCAAATTCTGATTTTATTAATGATTCTGTACATTATTCATTAAAGACCATGATATGCACAGCGCGCCAGATCCTTATGATTTGATTACTAACGCGTTTTGACTCTCATTCAATGGTCCACATCTCTTTCCTTTATTTTCTTTTTCTGATTTTATATTTTAATTGTTTTAAATTTCAAAAAATCATAGAAAATTCATTTTTAGTCCAAAAATTCCAAAAAAATATGAAAAATATTTTTGATTATTCTCTTTCTGATTTTTATTTTTTTACAATTTAATTTTGTGTTTTGATATTTTTTATGAATTTTACACTTATTTGATTTGTTAAAATGTTTAAAAATACTTTTACACATTTTAAAATTCTGAAAAAAATTATGGATTGATCCAATGATATTGTGACAAATATTGGTGACCTTATTTTATTTTTGTTTCTGACTTTGCTATTTTTTACTATTTTTGTTTATTTTACCCATTTATTTTAATTTTAAAAATAGTTTCTGACTTTTAAAAATTCCCAAAAATTTTGTAAAATTACTTGGCCTCTTTTCTGATTTTTCTATGCTCTTATTTTTTATTTCTTGATTAATTTGAATATAATTGGCATTTTCTTCATTATTTACCATTTTTAAAACATTTTTAAACCCCTTTAATGAACATATTAATTATATTATTATTTTGTGAATATTTTCTGGCTGTCTTGGGTTGATTTTTTTGGTCATGGCTTTATTAACATCATTGGATCCATGGTGTTGTGTTTAACTCCACAAAAAATGGATGAATGATTTTAATAATAGTTTGATTAAATATTAATTCAAATGTGTTTTTTTTCTTTTTACCCTAATTCCTCTTTATCTCATCCCCTTCTCATTGCACTAAATGTTGTTGGAGCATGATCTTTATATCATGTCTCAAAATAAATGGTGCATAGATTGCTATTGACCGGCCTCAAAATAGGTGTGACTTCTATATAAGCCCACTTATGATTGCTTAACATAGCGCTAAATTTTGTCCCGATTCGAATAAATGATCATTCGTGACCCAAACTTGTGATTGCAATCCCAAGTAAGTTAATTTGATCTCTTTGATCCAATAACCTTGAGATTCATTGTGTGGAGGCTTTGGTTCTACCAATCCTCTAATGGATCTACAACACTTTTGGTCAATGCGGATCACTTAAACATTGTTGATCATTAAATGGTACTTATGAGAATTCCAAATGGATGATATACTTGACAAAAAGCAAATGCAACCTGTTGTGTGGAGGCTTTGGTTCTACCAATCCTCTAATGAGTTCCAAATGCAAGTTTCAAGATGGTCATCCAACTAACCACTAATTACTGACTTGTTTATTTTATGCCTTTACTCTTTTATGCTTTATGTACTATTTATATTTTATCATTTTTATTTCATGCCATTTTCATCTTTGCTCATTTGAGTATTTTATTTTCTTGTCATTTTTATTTTGCTCACTTGAGCTTTTCTTCTCTTTGCTTAATATACTTAATAATCAACTTAAACCCTAAAAAATCTTTAATGGCACTTGGACTATTTGGTTACTATCCTTGGCATGATGGAGTATGATACTTTTTCTTGGACTTAGGATTAGAAACCTTGGCCTATCTTGGATACCTTGTGATCTTATCTGATTATTTTGTCTGGAGCTCTTGAGGTTTACCTCAAGACATTGGGTTGCTTGTTTGTTTTTGTGTGCAAGTTTTTGTGACTACACTCTTTGTTTGTAATCTGGAATTCACCCGTATATAGCCGTTACTCTGTCCAATTTTTGTGAAGACTTAATACATTTGAAGAGGTATAGTATCTTTGCTTGCTTGGTTTCACTCCAAAGAAGTGGAATTCTATCTTGGCTCATAATGTCAAGTTTTCGCCTCTTGTTGGTTAGATGGTCCTTATCCTTAGCTTTTACCTTATGCTTTAGGATAGCCTCTTCTTCTCCTCCCATCTTCTTTAATTTCAAAAATCTTCTCCCTCCTTTTGAAAATCTTTCTTGTTTTGAAACTTGAAACACTTTCATAATAAACTTGCACTTAGGTCCATGCATTTTCAAAATATTTTCATAAATAAACTTCAATCAATTTAATAATACCTTGACATTTTTTTTGTGAGAAGACTAAAAGTGAATCAATCTCATTTCAAATCATTTTGCCACTTTGGCTTTTTACCTTTAAACATTTCTTAAAAGATTAGGCACTTGTCAATCCTTGTAGTGATGCAAACAACTATACTTCTATAATATGTAGTGAAGTGAGATATTTTCCACTTGGGTGTTGAGTGAGGCATTGTTGATTTTAAAATCCAAGTCATATCCTCCACTTTGAGATGATGCAAATTCTTCTTTATCATGATTGTGGGTAGTAAGTATGTTTTCCACACGGACAATGACGATGATGTCTTATCTCTTAAAATCAATCAACACACTTGTGTTTCAAATTTTTAAAAGAGGAACTACGTGTACCCTGATCCCCTATTGCATGAAAGGTGGTACGTAGGAACTAAAGGTTCGCAACCGTGGCGGGTGCAAAAATCATAAAAAATACTTCTTTTCTCACCTCCACCATCTATTTTATATACAACACATTTTTATAGCCAAAATGTACAGATTTTACAAAGAGGTTCCTACGGAGTACCGTAGATGTTTAGGGTTCTAATACCTTCCCTTTTCATAACCAACCCCCTGACCTTGAATCTTTCGCCCTCTTTTTGGGTTATTCGCTCTTTTCCCATTACTTTGGAAACAATAAAGCGCGGTGGCAATTTTTATTTTGATTTGTATAAAGTATAGTCAATCCAATGGCTTAGTCTTGAACATATCTATCGCTACACCATACTTCTTCCGAAAATCTGCACAACACTCAATCTCGGGAATTAGACTGATCAACTTATCTATCTTGGGATCTTTGAAACTATATTTTCTGGTCTTTCTTTTTCTAGAATCCATGGTCAAAAGTTACCTGAGATATTCACAAATGGTCAACTTTAAAGTCCCTTGAATTAAAATTTCTTCAAAATATACTTATGAGTGCATGGATGTATGATTCAACAATCACACACAAGATCACAAACATAGGGTTCCTAGGTTCAACGTCACGAGCATGAGGTTGAAGGTACTACCCATAAGGTATGGTCTAAAAGTTATCACCTGCCGAACAAGGTTTTAGAGGTTCCTATAGTCTACATACTTCCTTCAGATATTACCAACTTCCCGATTAACTCGGTAATTAGTAATATTCTCAAGAAAAACTCATCTGAGAGTAGTATTGTGTGACAACTATTTCGGATTAGTCCATCATAGCTTCCGCACTACACCTAAAAGGCCAAGATGGGTTAGGTATTCTATAACCCTCAGCTTCAGTAGGATCTCGGGTCGAAAGCAGCACGTCTTACCGATTACTCGGTAAATGAAACTATAGTCAAAGGGTCCTCCACTGAGTGAGGGATCTCATGCCTCCTTTTTTGGGATTACTCCCTCAAAGTTAACATGACTATACCGCCCGTCCTATCTTAAAGTTTGCCCAAGTCCAGGTATAGGACTCATAAGTAATCACCAAGCACCCTGAAAACCAGGAAAATCCAGAGAAATATATATACAACATATAACACATAAACAACAATAGCACATATACAGGTATAAATAAAGATAGGCTCAACCCACTTAGGGTTGGACCAGAAAGAGGTCATTCTTTCCCCAGTGAAGTCGCTATTTTGTTTTTTGTAGCGGAAGAAATGTTTAAGACTAAGCCATTGGATTGACTTGACTTATACAGATCAAAATAAAAATCCCCACCATGCTTTATTGTTTCCAAAGGAATGCGAAAAGAGGGAATAACCCAAAAAGAAGGGGAAAGATTCAAGGTAAGGGGGTTGGTTATGCAAAGGGAAGGTATTAGTGTAAGTACGAAGTGCGCCTAAGAGGGGGGTGAATTAGGTACTTTAAAAATTCTGGTTTTTAGTGATGATGGTTCTTATTTTTCTGGTTAAAAGTGAGTTTAGGAAAGCTTAAAAATGCAGAAAAATAAAGAGAAACGGGCGATATATCCTAGTTCCCCTCACAGTCCGAGAGTACTCCAGTCCCCTTTCAACATGAAAGAGATTTCCTTATTGTGGCAAACTTAAACAAAGAACTACCAAGTAACCAAGAACAATCCTCTTGGACCAAGAATAATCCTCTTGGATTTTCACTAAGTTACCTATAAGAACAATCCTCTCAATGTAACTATACTTGTATCCAACAACTTTGGAAAGACAAGATTTCAAAAAACACTTAAACTTATTTCCAATAATCCTGGAAAAATAAGTAAGTAAATATCAATTTTTGAGTTTGAGTGAGTAGAGTAATATTGATCACTTAGAGTGATTTAACAATGTATGATCTTCTCTTCCAATAATATTATTGTACAATGACTCAAGATATATTTTCTCAAATTTTTCTGTTTGTTAATGTATGAAAATGTGCAGAAAACTTATGCATGAAGATGAAGGAATGCTTGAGTTTGTATTTTGAAAATTCAGAAAATAATTATGGAAGAGGTTTTGAAATAGATTTTGAAATTGAATATTTATATGTTCATAACACCCTTTTGAAACATCATGAAGTTCTGAAAAAGTATCATGAACAAATGTCAAGTTTGAGTGAAAAGTTTCAATGAAAAGGCATGATGAACAGGCATGTAGAAAGCTGCTGTTTTTCAAAATCGTGCAGCATGCAATCGATTGCACCCTTTGTGTAAATCGATTGCACAAGGTTTCAACAGCTATTTTTTCAAAACTTTTAAGAGTGAATCGATTGCACTATCAATGCAAATCGATTGCATGCAAAGTCAGTAGCAAAAAGTAAGTGAGTGCAATCGATTGCACTAGCAATGTAAATCGATTGCACTGAGAAACAGAAGCAAACATTTTGAAAATTTAAGTATATAATCGATTGCACAAGCAATGTAAATCGATTGCACAGAGAAACAAAAGCAAATGATCTGAAAGTTTGAAGTGTGCAATCGATTGCACTAAAATGTAAATCAATTGCATGCAAGAGAAAAATGAAATTTTAACTTGAAAAACTTGAGTAGTGATTTTTAAACATTTCTTTTTCATTTTTGAGCATCTATATCTTAACATCAAAGTAGATAATATTAGTATACCTTTAAAGTTGATGAGAGCTTGAGTGAAGATATTATCCTTAGATGATTTGAGCTTGATCAAAAAATCTTTGCCTTCTTTTTTAGCCATGGTTTGTCTTCATCAAAACAAAAGCTCATTTATGAAGCTTGATTTTACATTCTCCCCCTTTTTGATGATGACAAACAATCTTTCTTTATGCGATGTACTTTCCGGAAGAGCTTTTCCCCCTAAGATGCAAAACTCCCCCTATGTAGGAGAGGGTTGGAATCCTATGCGTTTCTTCATCTTGATTGGAGAGTACCTTAAGATTAAGACACAGAAAATACAAGCATAAAGTACCACACATCTTTCTCCCCCTTTGGCATTATCAAAAAGAATGGAAAGATGCAATAAAAATGGACAAAATATATGTAATAATATTGAAAGCTTAACCATTGCCATTTTGCTTCATGATGCTTTTTCTCGTCCTTTGATAAATGCACATAGTAGTTATCTTCATCAAAACATGATGTTGAAGCCTTTGTCATAAAGTTGTATTTTACTTAGAAGTTGTCTTTTGTTCTTCAACAAAAAGTATATCTTCAATGGATATGAAAGTTAGTGTATGTCTCCCGTCATATGCTTTGAACAACCACTATCAAGATACCAAATATTGTATGTGGTCTTCAAGCATACCTACAAAACAAATTAACTTTGATTTGCTACCCAATGTGCTTTGGGTCCATCATAGTTAGTTTCTTTCTTAACCCACACATAATGCCCACTTGCCACACTAAAGTTTCTAACATAGCAAGCATTAGGTGTATGGCCTTTAATACCACAATAAAAACAAGTAGGTTCAAAGTTACTTCTATATCTAGAAGGATAAGATTTCTTCTTAGGAAATGTTTTCTTTTTAGGATAGTGATGAACTAATTTAGGTTTGTTCACTTTCTCTTTGGATGATTGATCACTAGCCTTAACCAAGATAGTTTTATTAGAACTTGGTTTTGAAAACTTTGAATATCCAAGTCCACTTTTATCATTGGAGTATCTTTATTGGCTAAGAACACCTTCCAATCCAATTTGACCTTTTTCATATCTTTCAATAACTCTATTTAATTGGACAATTTGGAAAGAGAAAGATTCACAATTTTTGCATACAAAATTTTGTTTTTGTTCATCACTTG
This sequence comes from Vicia faba, assembly GCA_948472305.1. Classification (NCBI taxonomy): domain Eukaryota; kingdom Viridiplantae; phylum Streptophyta; class Magnoliopsida; order Fabales; family Fabaceae; genus Vicia; species Vicia faba. The sequence goes on from OX451737.1 coordinate 701,172,000, forward strand.
ATTTTTGTTTTTCTTCTTTGAAATCTTTTTCCATAGATTCACATTTTTCTTCTAAGGATGAAATTTGTTTCTTTTGTGATGAAATAGTTTTATACAGAATTTTGCATTCATTCAATAGTTCATCTATAGCACCTTGTGCATCACTATCAAAAAGAGAAAATTCATTACTAACCTCATTGTCTTCATCATCAGAATGGTGTGAGGCCATCAATGCGAGATTAACACATTGATTGTTTTCGGAATTGGAAGATGAACTTTCCTATGCTATATATGCTTTCTTTGACTTCTTATCTTTATTTCTCTTGAAATATTTCTTCTTCTTTTCAAGTGTAGGACATTCACTTTTAACATGTCCCTTTTCTCCACATTCAAAGCATATAACCTTCCTTGTTGTTGCTTCCCTTTTTCTTTCTTTTCGTAGAACCTTTTCAATCTTCTTGATAAGATCATCATCTTCACTACTAGTGGATTCATCCTCTTGATTGCTATCATGATTTTTTATCCTTTTATTTAGAGCCATGTCTTTTGAATATTTTACTTGGATTTCATGCTTTTCAAGTCTTGCAAGTTCCGTCTCATATTCTTGAAGTTTTCCGAACAAAGTGGCGGAAGTCATTGTGGATAGATTCTTCTTCTCGGATATTGCTGTCACTTTTGGTTTCCATTCCCTGGATAAAGATCTAAGCACTTTAAGATTAAGTTCGTCATTAGTTAAAGTCTTAACGAGTGTATTCAAATGATTTATCAAGTGTACAAATCTTTTCTGAAAGTCGAGGATTGGTTCTCGGGGCTGCATTCTGAATAGCTCGTATTCTTGACTCAATGTATTTAATCTTGATCTTTTAACTTTAGCGGTTCCTTCATGAGTTTCTACCAGGGTATCCCATATTTCTTTCGCTATTTTGCATGCCGAGACACGGAAGAATTCATCCATGTTAAGTGCACCTTGAAGAAGGTTTATTGCCTTTTTATCATAGAGAACTTTATTTTTATCATCATCATCCCATACAGTTTTAGGCTTTGATGAGCCAACACCATTGATTACCGTTATAGGGATAAATTGACCATTTTCGACGGCATCCCATATTTCTTCTCCTTGTGCATATAGATGTGCCTTCATGCGTATTTTCCAGAAGTCAAAATATTCACCACAAAATAGAGGAGGCTTGTTGTTACTACCACCATCTCTAAAAAAGGGATTTTGATTTGCGGAAGCCATTCTGAATCTTTTAGGAGCAGGTTACCTATAACCTGCTCTGATACCAATTGTAAGTACAAAGTGCGCCTAAGAGGAGGGGTGAATTAGGTACTTTAAAAATTATGGTTTTTAGTGATGATGGTTCTTATTTTTTTGGTTATAAGTGAGTTTAGGAAAGCTTAAAAATGAAGAAAAATAAAGAGACACGGGTGATATATCCTGGTTCCCCTCACAGTCCGAGAGTACTCCAGTCCCCTTTCAACATGAAAGAGATTTCCTTATTGTGGAAAACTTAAACAAAGAACTATCAAGTAACCAAGAACAATCCTCTTGGATTTTCACTAAGTTACCTATGAGAACAATCCTCTCAATGTAACTATACTTGTATCCAACAACTTTGGAAAGACAAGATTTCAAAAAACACTTAAACTTATTTCCAACAATCTTGGAAAAATAAGTAAGTAAATATCAATTTTTGAGTTTGAGTGAGTAGAGTAATATTGATCACTTAGAGTGATTTAACAACGTATGATATTCTCTTCCAATAATACTATTTTACAATGACTCAAGATATATTTGCTCAAAGTTTTCTGTTTGTTAATGTATGAAAATATGCAGAAAACTTATGCATGAAGATGAAGGAATGCTTGAGTTTGTATTTTGAAAATTCAGAAAATAATTATGGAAGAGGTTTTGAAATAGATTTTTAAATTGAATATTTATATGTTCATAACACCCTTTTGAAACATCATGAAGTTCTGAAAATGTATCATGAACAAATGCTAAGTTTGAGTGAAAAGTTTCAATGAAAAGGCGTGATGAACAGACATGTAGAAAGCTGGTATTTTCAAAATCGTGCAGCATGCAATCGATTTCACCCTTTGTGTAAATCGATTGCACAAGGTTTCAACAGCTATTTTTTCAAAACTTTTAAGAGTGCAATCGATTTCACTATCAATGCAAATCGATTGCATGCAAAGTTAGTAGCAAAAAGTAAGTGAGTGCAATCGATTGCACTAGCAATGTAAATCGATTGCACTGAGAAACAGAAGCAAACATTTTGAAAATTTAAGTATACAATCGATTGCATAAGCAATGTAAATCGATTGCACAGAGAAACAGAAGCAAATTATCTGAAAGTTTGAAGTGTGCAATCGATTGCACTAAAATGTAAATCGATTGCATGCAAGAGAAAAATGAAATTTTAACTTGAAAAACTTGAGTACTGATTTTTAAACATTTATTTTTCATTTTTGAGCATCTATATATTAAGATCAAAGTAGATAATATTATTATACCTTTAAAGTTGATGAGAGCTTGAGTGAAGATATTATCCTTAGATGCTTTGAGCTTGATCAAAAAATCTGTGCCTTCTTTGTTAGCCATGGTTTGTCTTCATCAAAACAAAAGCTCATTTGTGAAGCTTGATTTTACAATTAGCACCCTAAACATCTATGGTACTCCGCAGGAACCTCTTTGAAAAATAAGTATATTTTGGCTATAAAATGTTATAAAAAAAATAAATGGTGGAGGTGAGAAAAGAAATATATTTTTTATGATTTTTGCACCCTCCGCAGTTGCGAACCTTTAGCGCCTACGTACCACCTTTCGCGCAATAGGGGATCAGGGTACACGTAGTTCCTCTTTTAAAAAAATTTAAAGCACAAGTGTGTTGATTAATTTTATGAGATAAGACATCATCATCATTGTCTGTGTGGAAAACATACTTACTACCCACAATCATGAGAAAGGAGAATTTGCATCATCTCAAGGTGGAGGATATGGCTTAGATTTTAAAATCAACAATGTCTCACTCAACACCCAAGTGGAAAATATCTCACTTCACTACATATTGTAGAAGTATAGTAGTTTGCTTCACTACAAGGATTGACAAGGGTCCAATCTTTTGAAAAAAGTTTTAAAGTAAAAAGCCAAAGTGGTAAAATGGTTTGAAATGAGATTGATTGACTTTTATACTTCTCATAAAAAAAATATGTCAAAGTATTAGTAAGTTGATTGAAGTTTATTCATGAATTTTTTTAGAAAATGCATGGACCTAAGTCCAAGTTTATTATGAAAGTGGTTCAAGTTTAAAAAAAACAATAAGAATTTTCAAAAGGAGGAAGAAGATTTTGAAATTAAAGAAGATGGGAGGAGAAGAAGAGACTATCCTAAAGCATAAGGTAAAAGCTAGGGATAAGAACCATCTAACCAACAAGAAGCCAATACTTGACATTATGAGTCAAGATAGAATTCTCATTCTTTGGATTGAAACTAAACAAGCAAAGATACTAGACCTCTTGAGAGAACCAAACTTCAAATGTATTAAGTCTTCACAAAAATTAGGCAGAGTAACGGTTGTATACGGGTGAATTCTAGATTACAAACAAAGAATGTAATCACAATAAGCTGCACACAAAACAAACAAAAAACCCAATGTATTGAGGTAAACCTCAAGAACTCCAGATAAAATATCAATTAAGGTCACAAGGTCTCCAACATAGGCCAAGGTTTCTAATCCTAAGTCCAAGAAGTCCAAAACTCCATAATGCCAAGGATAGTAACCAAATAGTCGAAGTATCATTAAAGTTTTTTATGGTTTATGTTGATTACTAAGTATATTGAAAAAGAAAATAGAAGCTCAAGTGAGCAAAATAAAAATGACAAGAATATAAAGGGGCTCAAGTGAGCAAAGATGAAGAATAACATGAAATGTAAATGCTTAAAGTAAATGGTACATAAAGTAATAGAGCATAAAACAAAAACACAAAATAAAGTCAGTTATTAGAAATTAGTGGTTAGTTGAATGATCATCTTGAAACTTGTATTTGGAACTCATTAGAGGATTGGTAGAACCAAAGCCTCCACACAACAAGTTGCATTTTCTTTTTGTCAAGTATATCATCCATTTTGGAATCCTTAAGAGTAATATTTAATGATCAACAATGTTTAAGTGATATGCGTTGACCAAAGTTAATGTAGATCCATTAGAGGATTGATAGAACCAAAGCTTCCACACAATGAATCTCAAGGTTATTGGATCAAAAAGATCAAATTAACATAGGTTTGGGCCACGAATGATCATGTATTCGAATCGGGACAAAATTTAGCTCTATGTTAAGCAATCGTAAGTGGACTTATATAGAAGTTGCACCTATTTTGAGGTCGATCAATAGCAATCTATGCACCATTTATTTTGAGACATGATATAGAGATCATAATCCAATAATATTTAGTGCAATAAGAAAGGGATAAGATGAAGAGGGTTGGAAAAGAATATATAAACCACATTTGAATTAAAATTTAATCAAACTATTATTAAAATCATTCATCCATTTTTATGGAGTTAGACTCAACACCATGGATTCAATGATGTTAATAAAGTTCATAATCAAAAATTCAATCCAAGATCAGCCAGAAAATAATCACAAAATAATATTACATTTAATATATACATTAAAAAGGGTTTTAAAATGTTTTAAAATAAAAATAAGAGAGAAAAATTCCAACTGTGTTCAAATTAATCAAGAAATATTAAGTAAGACCATAGGAAAATCAGAAATGAACTTAAATATTTTTAGAAAATTTTTGGTTGGTTTTTTAAAGTCATAAACTATTTTTTAAAATTAAAAAGAATGAGTAAAATTAACCAAAAATGATAAAAAAAATAACAAAGTCAAAAATAAAAAATAAATGAGGTCATCAATATTTGTCGCAATCTCATTGGATCATTCCATATTTTTTTTAGAATTTAAAAATGCATAAAAGTATTTTTAAACATTTAAAACAATTCAAATAAAGGGAAAATTTATAAAAAAAATATCAAAACACAAAAAAAAATTGTAAAATAATAAAAATCAGAAAGAAGAAAATGAGAAATATTTTTCATAATTTTTTCAGATTTTTTGGACTTAAAATGACTTTTCTATGATTTTTTGAAGTTTAAAACAATTAAATATAAAAATCAGAAAATAAAATAAAAACCAAAAAGATGTAGACCAATGGATGAGAGTCAAAAGGCGTTAGTAATAAAATCCAAGGGATCTGGCGCGCTGTGCATATCATGGTCATTACTGAATAAAACATTGAATCAAATATAAATCAGATTTTTTAAAGGCATGCCATCATTGGTTGGAAGATTACACGTTGATCATCTTTAACCTACAGCCATCGTGAAACACAGGTCTCTCAAACTGTAAAATCAGAAGCTCAGACCTATGCCATTCGCTTCGTTTCATCAAGACGAAGACAACCACACCTTCGCGAAAATTTATATAAACTATAGCTCAAGTAATTTGGAATGGAAGTTTTGAAAAGGAATTTGAAAATTCATGGTCAAAATGTGTTTCCAGTTAAAAGCAAGTGTTGCGACTAGAACCAGGGAAATGAGAGCTTCACAATGATATCAAAGTTTGGAAGAATTGATGGAGAAATCTACCTATTGAAGTTCAGTTGCAGAGCTCTGTAAATGGACTTGGTCAGATCAATTCAGAAGGTTTCAAGGCTCAATTCTTCTTCTGTTAGCTTCAGGAAAGATCAAGAAATGTGAATTGATAGAAAAAATGGATTGAAAAAGGCTTGAACACTGATTTCGAAGTTATAGAAAATTGAGTTATGGAATGAGTTTGGCAGGGTGATTTTGGTTGTTCAAGCTTCAGAAAATGAATGGAATAAGGTCCTCTATTTATAGGAAAATGAATGGCAATCAAAATTAGAGAAAACAGAGAAGTTTGGAGGGAAATTGAGTGGAGTTGGACACGAGTGAAGTGTGATCTCATTTTCACCAAAACTCATCCAATCATTACGGTTTGAGGTGTTAAACACTTCTGGCAAGTTTGTTAATCAAGTTTAAATCAAAAACATGCACAAATCTTGTGATTAGAGGCCACATTATGGATTTCAAAATTCTAACTTGGTGAGAAAATCAGTTTCAAGTTACCAATTTCAAAACAATGGAATTTTCAACTCAAGGGGCCTTAGTACATGATTCTTGATGTTTTAGAAAGATGATTTTACAACATTTGTAATGGGAAAAGAATGGAATCAAATGGATGTTTGAGATGAAAGTTGCAATGAGTCAAAGTTGGGAAAAAGAGGTTGACTTTCCATACTTAAAAATATTTCAAGTTTTTCTTCAAAAGTGACCTATAATGTTTTGCATCCAAACATGGCCTTCCTCTTGAAATTTACTCTTGACCAAAAACTATGGAATGAGATATACCTCTTGAATGACATTTTGAAACTTGAACCATTCAAAATCTCCAAAAATTGAGAGAGTTATGATTTGTTGAAGTTGGCAAAAAATCATGAAATGACCTATAATCTTTTGTATCCTTAAGGTATCTTCCATCCATTTTATCACTTTGCACGTAAAAGAAGGAATAAATTTAACATATTAAAGATCATTGTGGAAAATGAGTGGGCTCAAGGTGATATAAATTGACCAAGTTATGATCATTTGAAGTCATACATGGGAAGTTAGGGGTTCATCTGGAGGACTTGTAATCTTTCGTCATCATCAAGTTTCTTCCACATGAAAACTCCTTGAAAATTTTGAAGTGATTTATTAATAACTCTTTTAAGAGAAGGATGTTTTTGGAATCACTCAAAAATACCAAAAGATAAGCAAGATATACTTCTTTGAAGTTCAAAACCCTATCTCCTAGATCAAGAAAATGCTTTGAGGAACTTTGACAATTTTAAACAATCTTCTTGTACCAAAACTTTTGCTTTGTAGATAGAAGTTGTTAAGGATGATAATGAGAACTCATAGAAATCAAAACCACTTCCATATCTTGATAATTGATAGAAATATTCACTTGTGACCAATGGGAACAAGGCCTTGTCCAACCATGACAACTTCTTCAATCAACCCCTTGTATTTTTGAATCAATCTTGATAACTTTGAAATGTGGTGAACCAAAATAAACATTACCATGCCATTTATTCCAAAATAACTTCAATGGTGAGGTTTGAATTTCTCAATCTTTATTGACTAGGGCATGGAAATAAACTCATGAACCCATGGATCAACTTTCTAAGCCACATTGTCTTTACCTACATTATTAACAAGTAAGACAAACCAACATTGCATTTTATTAATTAAAAGGTGTGATACGGTGGGAGAACTGACTTGAGGTTTTGCGTTTGTGTTCGCAATTGTGCGGTTTAGCAAGAGTCGCCACTGACTTTTTATTTTATCCAAAGGAAAGGTCAAAAAGCACAGGAAAGACCTTTGAGATGTTTTCTTGGGTTCGGGGGTAGATTATGAAAAGAGAAGGTGCGAGCACCCTTTTCATCCATGGTTATCCATGGGCTTTTAGTTACTTGTTTTAGATCACTTGCTTTTGCTTTTCAATTGTTTTGAAATCGTGCTTTGTGTGTGTGGTTTTGAAAATGCTTTGAAAAAGAGGCCTTGTTGTGGCAACCTTTGTAACAATTCTTGTTTGAATGTTTTACAAAGGTGTTTGTCTTTTGAAAATATGTTTCAATGTTTTGAAAGTTTGTTTTGAAATTGTGTTGTGAGGTGTGTTTGAAAGTAGAAAGGATGTTTTGAAAGCTTTTGATCAAGTAACTAAGAGTTGTCTACCCTATTTTACTCAAAGATCTTTCTTATGTTTCTAACCCTTTTGACAGTGTTATTTTACCATTGCATTTGGTGAATAACCTTGTGTTAGGATGTTTAAACGGGACAGGCGCGGGTCATCGCATACAATCATTGAAGGCAACTTGTGAGACGCTCTAGCAATTTTGTGAGGGACGAGATCGTTTTATCGAAGGCAACATCGAGGTTCATCGAGGGACTACGATCTTTGTTTATCGAAGGGGCATTTTATAGAGTGTCTCATATTCGAGGGACATGATTGCATTTTCCGAAGCAATAAGCGAGTTAACCCTAGAGGTGCAAGTGTTCATTGTGTTTGTCATTTTCATGCATTTGGATCTTGTATTAGGTCATCTAGCGATTGATTTTAGATTTTCACATACAAACCCTAATCTCTAGTCATGGCATATTTGAAATCATAAAGTGCGAGAATTAAAATTCTAAGCTATTACAAAAGTATCCGGGGATGAGGGTATAATTATTTACAAATGGGGATGAATCTCACAAAGATAACAATGTCCACATATCAAATGTTACAACCAAATCGAATTGTCGCAATTCACTATAAATTATAACAAATTATAAAATAAGGAAAATCAATAAATTATGAGATGCATGTATAAATAAAAATCTATTCTAAAAAAAGAAAGATCAAGTATTATTATTATTTTTGTGTTTTATGAATTATGTAAATAAAAAGTTTAAAAGAAAAAATTAAATGAACAAGGTTTCTATTATTCTTATATTTTATTAATCAATAAAAAGGGTTAAAGAAAACCAAAATTATCTAAATCAAACTAAATATTCTTTTTTTTTTGTATTTTCATTTAAACAAGATTAATAAGAAAAAATAAAATTAACTTAAAAGAAAGTAAAACAAAATTTATTTAGTGTTTTTATTAACTAAAAGAAAGAAAACAAATTAGTTAAAATGACATTAATTAAAAAAAAGTATTAGTTTAAAGAAGTTTAGAAAAAGAGATGATGGGCTTAGGAGTTTGTTAGGGGTTAGGCCCAAAATGAACAAATGAAGAAGAACAAGTCAGAATGAAAGGGGGGGTGCAGGAAGAAGCATTTGTGGGCTTAAGGCAATTGTTGGGGTGGGTCAGGCCCAGTGTAAACGTTTTTGTGTTTGGCTAGGGGTTTCAACATTTGAATAGATTAGGGTTAGCCTGTTTGGTTTCAACAGCGGCGTCGTTTCATTCTTCTTCTTTGTTTTCATCTTTCTCAGTCACGATGCCCTGATACCCTTCCATGAGCCCTAGGTCGCCGGATCGCCACCTCACTCTCTCACGTCTTCACGAAAATCCAAGGCCTTTGCTCGAACGGGGTGATTCATTTCTTGTCTTTTAGGGTTTTTATAGTTTCGTGGTTTGATTCGCTTGGTTTTTACAGTTTGTTTGCTTAAGCTTTATTCATGTCCTAGTTTGATTAACCTATGTGGTCTTTACATGTTTTGAGATGCAGTAAGGGTTTGAAAAATGTACCTTGGGAAAGATGGAGCGGAAAGGTGAGATGGAGTTGGTGGCGGCATTCCTGGTGGCCGGGGATACGAGGAAGATGATGACTAGCTTCGCTTCTGGTATTTCTCTTTTTGTTGTTCTTGATTGTTAATGATGACACCGTTCTGAAACTTTGTGGTTCTTGATTTTCTTCTGATTTTCTCTTCCTCTTCCGTGGATATTGATGTTGATGATGATGAACTTCTGAAACTGTTTTGGTTCTTGACTTGCTTCTGAACCTCTCTTCTTTTCTCTTGGATATTGATGTTGATGATGATAAATTTCTGAGAACACTGTGTTGGTTTTTTGACTTGCTTCTGAACCTCTCTTCTTTTCTCTTGGATATGTTAATGATGATTTTCTGAAACTATGTTATTTTGTTGATGTCGAGATTTGGTTGATGATGAAGCTTGTTACAAGCTTCTGAGACCTTGTTTGTTGATGGTTGATGGTTGATGGTGATAGATACGATTCTGAAACTGTGTTTGCATTGCTTCTGAATCTCTCTTCCTTTCTCTCTTGGAATGTTAATGATGATACATTTCTGAAAATGTTATTGTTTTTTCTAGACCTCTTTCTCTTTCTTGGAGCTTGAATGCTAATGAGGATTGTGTTACTGATTTTTGTATGCCATGTTTGAAAACTGGTTTGCAGCTTATGGTTGTTGTTAGTTTGTGAAACTGTTATGGTTTTTTGTTGGGCTGTTTTGATGATGTTTGAAATGGTGAACAGTTTGGTTAGCTTGTTATTACTTGGCTGTTTGTTGTTTATAGTTTTGCTGCAGTTTGGGTAAGCTTTGTTGGTGGGCTTGCTGAGTTTGTAGTTTTTGGAATTGTTGGTTTTGGAGATGTTAACAGTTTTGCTGGTTTTGTGGTTTGTAGTTTGACAAGTTTGTGTAACTTGGCTTGGCAGTTTTTTGCTAGGCTTATGGTTTGTAGTTTCACAGGTTTGTGTAACTTGGCTTGACAATTTTTTTCTAGGCTTGTGGTTTGTTTAGTTTGTGGTTTTTGCTGGACTGTGTTGCAGGTTTTGAGAGTTTGCAACTTTGAAGGGCTTTGTGGTTTTTTTCACCAAGTGTTTTTTTCTTTCTCCCTCAAATAAGAACTTTTTACTTATTATATTGTATTTCTGAAAAATTGCCTCTAGAAAATGATGACAGCTTTTTGACAAGCTTTGACTTGTCAAGTGGGTTACCTCCTGCTGTTTTACTTTTGCCTGCTGTATTTTTCTGTTTCCATGCTGCATTGCTACATTTATCCAATTTGTCTTGTAACTTGGTTTTGGGCAATTTGTTTTGTAGTTGAATTTTGGACTTTGCTTGCTGCTGCATTGTATATTTGTTTGACATATGCTTTGGCAGTTTTGGCGCCTGTTTTCCCTTTTGAATTTTGTAACTCAGTTTGGTTTGGCTGCCATGTTTAGTTTACTTAGTTTGACAGTTTGGTTTGCAATGCAGTACAATGGGTGTCCATCATGTTTGAATTTTGGCGCCTTGGTTTGCCTTGTATATTCACTTTTTAACTCAGTATGCTTGCATTTTTTCAATTTGTAATTTAATTTTCTCTTTGTGAACCAAGAAGAGCAATCTTCTTGTGATTTCAGAGAGAAAAATAAAGAGTGATGAAAATAAGCATTCTGATTCCAGACGGCCAATTTTAATGATGACTTTTTTTCTTTCTTTTCTATTTGAAAATTCTTGTACTAATTTTCTTTTCCTTTGTCTTTTGCAGGTGAGCACCAATTTGACGATAGAGGAAGAAGAGGAAGCAAAAACCTTGGGCATGGGGCAATGGAGTTTAGGCTTTAGACTTAGATTTATTTTCCATTTATTGTAAACAATTATTTTTTAAAATACTATAAGTTGTAAACTTACAATATTCAAATAATTTTGTAACAACATTTGAAATGAATAAAAAGTCTTTATCCAAAAGAATTTTTTCTATTGTCACATATCTTGCCATTCTTCCTTGCACCTTTACTTAATTATTTAAGTTTCTCACAATCAAAAATAATTGAAATTGCATTCCAACAATTCTAATCTAGATCACTTAAATCTCAAATAATCCAAAACTTTGCAGTTTCGTAACTTTGCAACAACATTCTAATTAACATACGCATTGTATAGTTAAACAAACAACCATTCCATTAAACGGCAAACCTTTCATTCCATTAACAAGCAGATTCCTTAATATTCCAAATAAAAGTCTCAGCTCTTATCCCAGATAATCAGGCTTTGAGAACAATCAGTTAACTTTTCAGCAAACTTTGAAAAAGTGTGAACACAATGTAACAGTAAACTGAATTTCTGTGGATTCAATTTCTTTTGAGAAATGCGAGAGAAAACTTGATTCTTGATTTATTGCCAAAGAAAAGTCTGTTTGATCGATTCCTGAGCCAATCTTAAAAATCAGAGAAAACCCTAGGGTTGTGGTTTCTTGTGAAAAAGGGAGGGCAAATTTTGGGGTACAACAGTTGCCCTTGTTCAATCTTCTTGAACCTGAAGAGTTAGATTGGCAATTTTGCCGTTCGCGACTCGAAGGTAAAAGATGATTGGACACTAGAGTGCCCATAAATTTGCACTCGTCAAAGTATAGTTGGGGTAATGGGCTTAAAGATGCCATTTGGAAATGTGACAGAATCTTGTCGGAGATGGGCTTAAAGATGCCATCCAAGAATACTTATTGAACTGTATATTGTAGGTGAAAGAATGAGTGTCAGAAAGGTATCCTTGTTTGGAACGTCTCTGAGCCGGGGGTCTGAATAAGCAATAGATTAGCATCCGTGTTTGGAGCTTCCGTAAACTGTTTTCAGTGAGCTAGAGTTGAACAATTAATAGATTAACATCCATGTTGGGAAGTATCCGTAAACTGTTTTCAAAAGTTAAATCTGAACAAGCGATAGATTGACATCCATGTTGGGAAGCATCCATAAATTGTTTTCATGAGGTGAATCTGAACAAGCGATAGATTAGCATCCATGTTTGGAAGCGTCCGTAAACTGTTTTCAGAAGTCTCGAAGTTGAATAAGCAATAGATTAGCATCCATGTTTGGTGCATCCGTAAACTATTTTCAAAAGTTGAATCTGAACAAGCGATAGATTGACATCCATGTTGGGAAGCATCCGTAAACTGTTTTCAGAAGTCTTGAAGTTGAATAAGCAATAGATTAGCATCCATGTTTGGTGCATCCGTAAACTGTTTTCAAAAGTTAAATCTGAACAAGCGATAGATTAATATCCATGTTGGGAAGCACCCGTAAACTTTTTTCAGAAGTCTTGAATTCGAAGTTTGCTAATCTTATCCTGAAAAGGGTAAAATATTGGCTAAAACACAAAGTTATGTTTCATGAAATGTATGATGCAATATATGTGTTTTATCAATGTTTATGATATATGAATGCAATGTATGCGCATGTAAGCTGATAAGCTATCTTGCTGAGGAAGATAAATCCCGGATGGCTGGAGATAATAAAATCTTTGACTGCCGTCGGGGAAAATAAATCCTGGACCATTGTTGAAGAGTATGTGTGTCTTCAAGTTTTTTTGAAAACCTTTGCGGGGAGAATTTATACTGCTGGGGAAATCAGGAATTTGGGTTGTGTGCCAATCTACTGGGGATTTCTGTTTTGTTGTTTGAGGAGAACTCCGTTGGGGAATATCTGAAAACTCTGTGGGGAAATGAGAATGAGAATCTTCATTCTGCTAGGGGAATTGGTGTTGAGGAATCACGAATGAAAATCTTTGATCTGCATGGGGATTAGAAATTCTGTGGGGAATAGCCATACTGCTGGAGAGTAAGCTCAGGACCCTGGGAAAGGCTTATTCCTGTTTGGAAGAAGCTCAGGAGCTTAGGTTGTATGCCACTTTGAGAATGAGAATCCTCATTCTGTCGGGAATATCAGGAGCTTGGGCGTATGCCAATCTACTGGGGAAGCAAAAACGAGAAACTCCATTCTGTTGAGGATATCAGGGGAAACTGAATGGTTTCCGTTGGGGATTAGTAGCTCAAAGTTTCCACTCCGCTGGGAGTCTTAGTGACGTGCTGATTTGATTGGCGACTTCACTGGGAAAAAGTTTAAAAATAACTTTCTGATGAATTATCTGGTTTAAAAGCAACTCTCCGGGAGAAGGGGAGGAAACTGGATGGTCTTCACTGGTGTTCACAGGTTGAAGGTTTGACTCTGCTTGGGGAAGAACATTTCATTCTCACTGATGGCTTGTAGTTCAAATTTTTGCTCCGCTGTTGGTTGAGAATTTGAATACTCAACTCTGATGGGGATCTTTGAAATTTAACTCCGCTGGGGATATATATTTTAAAGTTTTAGTTCTGCCTAGAATCTGGATGATGTTTTGCAGGGAATTTCTCCTGGAATAGCCTAAAGACACTTTCCTACACTTCCATCCTATCAGTAATTATTCTTTCTCATTTCGTTTTATTTGTAAGCAGTGATTATATTCAAATGCATATGCTCATTTAATAAATCATTGGACATTTTCAAATAAAACACAAATGTAAAAAGACAGAGAAAAGGCAAACAGTTTTTTTTGTACTTTGAAGTAACTTTGTATTAACTCTGTGTAAGTGTTTGTACAAAGGAGACAGACATCCTAGTAAGAGAATGTTGTCAAAAAGCTGAGAAACATTTTATACAAAGAAAGATGGCTATGTGTAACAATTCCATGGGGTTCCCATTCTTCTATAGCCTTCACAACTCTGAGTATCTTGTACATTCGTTGCTTCGTCCGCAGATGATTGGATTGATCAGAAGCTTTGGAGCTTGTTTGTGAAGAGATTGTCCTTAAAGTGATCCGACGAGACATAGTCATACGCTTTAATTCCCTAACTTTTGCCTGGATCGCCCTTTCAGGTTTTTGATCCACCGGGAAACCCTTTTTATCCCAAGTCGCCCTTTCGAGTTTTCAACTTGCCGGGTGTACAGATTTTTTTTTGTTTATCCATAACTTTTGCCTGAACCGCCCTTTCGGGTTTTTAATTCACCGGGATGCCCATTTTTTCCCAAGTCTCCCTTTCGGGTTTTTGACTTGTCGGGTTGTTTACGTGTAGTATCTTTTGACTATGTCTGCGTTCGTAGGGTGTGGCAGGTCATCGCCGTCCATGGTGGTCAGGATCATTGCCCCGCCAGAAAAGATATTTTTGATCGCAAATGGTCCTTCGTGAGTAGGAGTTCACTTGCCCCTAGGATCACTTTGCGGCAAGATAATCCGCTTAATTTAAAGATCCCCGACTTGATATACTTGTCTCTTAACTTTCTTGTTGAAAGCCTTGATCATCCGTTTTTGATACGTCTGACCATGACAAACAGCAGTAAGTCGCTTCTCGTTAATCAAGTTAAGTTGATCAATCCGGGTCTGGATCCAATCGTCTTCACTCAAACCAGCGTCCTTCATGATTCTTAGGGAAGGAATATGAACTTCTATAGGTAAAACAGCTTCCATGCCGTATACTAAATAAAAGGGTGTTGCCCCAGTTCATGTTGGCGCCATGGTACGATACCCGTGTAGAGAAAACGGTAACATCTCATGCCAGTCCTTGTAGGTAACTGTCATCTTTTGAATGATCTTCTTGATATTTTTGTTCGCAGCTTTGACAACACCGTTCATCTTTGGCCGATAGGGAGATGAATTGTGATGTTGAATTTTGAACTGTTCACACAGAGTGGTGATCATAGTATTGTTCAGGTTTGTACCTTTGTCCGTAATGATTCGGTCAAGAATATCGTACCGGCAAATAAGGTTCTGCTTGATGAAGCGGGAAACCACATTCTTTGTAACAGAGGCGAAGGAAGCTGCTTCGACCCATTTGGTAAAGTAATCAATAGCCACCAGGATGAAGCGATGCCCATTGGATGATGTAGGCTTGATCTCTCCAATCATGTCGATGCCCCACATTGCGAATGGCCAAGGAGCTGTTAGGACGTTGAGAGGAACCGGAGGAATATGAACCTTATCTGCATAGACTTGGCATTTGTGACAAGTACGGGTATATTGATGACAGTCAGCTTCCATGGTAGACCAGTAGTAGCCTGCCTTTAGAATCTTCTTAGCCATCGTATGTCCGCTCAAATGGGTGCCCAATGTGCCACTATGCAGTTCAGTCATGATCTGCTCGGCTTCAACCTTGTCCATACAACGAAGCAGGACACAATCATGGTTGCGTTTGTATAGGATGCCATTGCTCAGGAAGAACTTGGCAACAAATCTCCTTAAGAACTTTCTGTCATTGACTGAAGCTCCTTCAGGGTATTCTAGAGTCTCGAGATACCTTTTGATTTCATGAAACCAGGGTTGTTCCACTACTTCTTCGGTATTAATCTCATGACAATGTGCAGGTTCATCCATTCGCTCGATGGTGATTTGGGGAGCCTAATCATCCCAGTTAAGTTTAAACATGGAAGACATTGTGGCTAGAGCATCTGCTAGCTGATTTTCTTCTCGCGGGACGTGCTCGAAGGTAATCTGCTCAAAATGAGGTAGCAATGCCAGGAAATGTTCCTTGTATGGGATGAGGTTAGAATGTTTAGTTTCCCACTCTCCTTTGATTTGACTGATAACCAAAGTCAAGTCTCCAAATACAACCAAAGATTTGATTCCCAAGTCAATCGCAGCCTTAAGACCAAAGATACAAGTTTCATACTCGGCCATGTTGTTGGTGCAGTTGAAGCAGAGTCTAGCAGTGAAAGGTGTATGGCAACCTTCTGAAGAGATAAGTACCACGCTGATACCGTTTCCGAGTGCATTTGAAGCACCATCAAAGTACAGGGTCCATCGGGATCCTTGTTCAGGTCCGTCATACGGTCTGTTACCTTCAATGTTGTCCAATGTCATAATGTCCTCGTCGGGAAAGTCGAATTTCATGGATTGATAATCTTCAACAGCTTGATGAGCTAGATGGTCAGCTAGTACACTCCCCTTTATAGCTTTTTGGGTTGTGTACTGGATATCATACTCAGTCAGGATCATTTGCCATCTAGCGATTCTTCCAGATAAAGTCGGATTTTCGAAGATATACTTGATCGGATCCATTTTAGAAATCAACAAAGTGGTATGTGTCAACATATACTGCCTTAGCCGACGAGCAGCCCATACCAAAGCGCAACAAGTTTTCTCGAGCAGTGAGTAGCGAGTCTCACAGTCGGTAAACTTTTTGCTAAGGTAATAAATGGCATGCTCTTTTCGACCAGACTCGTCATGTTGGCCCAATACGCACCCCATTGAATTATCCAAAACAGTCAGGTACATGATTAACGGCCTTCCTTCGACGGGTGGCATCAAGATAGGAGGTTCTAGCAAATACTCCTTGATTTTATCAAAAGCAGCTTGACAGTCGTCATTCCATTCAACCACCTGATCTTTCTTCAACAGCTTGAAGATTGGTTCACAGGTAGATGTTAGGTGAGAAATGAACCTTGTAATGTAGTTTAAGCGTCCTAAGAAACCTTTGACCTCCTTTTCAGTGCGGGGGGGCAGGAATTTCTCGTATAGCTTCGAGTTTAGCAGGATCAACTTTAATGCCTTTGTTGCTGACGATGAATCCCAAGAGTTTACCAGACCTGACTCCGAAAGTGCACTTGCTAGGATTCAATATGAGCTTATACTCCTTCAATCTGACAAACAACTTTTGCAGATGGTCAAGGTGTTCTTCTTCTGTCTGTGAATGGGCTATCATGTCATCTACGTAGACTTCGATCTCATGATGTATCATGTCATGAAACAAAGCTACCATGGCTCGCTGATAGGTTGCCCCGACATTCTTCAGTCCGAATGGCATCACTTTATAGAAGAAGGTACCCCACTGTGTAACAAAAGTAGTCTTCTCCATGTCTTCGGGGGCCATTTTGATCTGGTTGTATCTTGAGAATCCATCCATGAAGGAAAATACCTTGTGTTGAGCTGTATTGTCAACCAAGATGTCAATGTGTGGTAGTGGAAAATCATCTTTAGGGCTAGCTCTGTTTAAGTACCGATAGTCCACACACATTCTGACTTTGTCGTCCTTCTTAGGCACGGGCACAATGTTAGCAACCCATTATGGATAGGAAGTAACAGCCAGAAAGCCAGCATTGAATTGCTTCATCACCTCAGCTTTGATCTTTTCAGACATGTCGGGTCTCATTTGGCGGACCTTTTGTTTGATTGGTGGAAAGTCTTCTCTTGTAGGGAGACCGTGAACCACAATATCCGTATCCAGTCCCGACATGTCTTCATAGGATCAGGCAAAGATCTCAACATATTCATTCAACAGCTGAACTAGACGCTCTTTGACACTTGGCTCCAGGTTGGCACCCACTTTAACCTCTTTCTTGTCTTCCTCTGTTCCCAAATTGATTGTCTCTAGCAACTCTTCATGGGGCAGAATAGCCCTCTCTTCTTGTTGCAAAAGTCTAGCTAACTCTCCAGGCACTTAACAGTCTTCATCACCTTCGTACTCGGCATGATTGACCAAATCTTTAGAGTCACTGAAGGTCAAAGCAGAATAGTCACCCATGGAATCCGGATTGGATGGGTACCTGCATTTTGTGAGTGTGGGTGTGTGTAAGGGATAGCCATCCTTTAAACAAAACAAAATGTAAAAGGAAGGAAAATGAACACAACAGTTTATAGATGAAAACGTCCAATGATTCATTAAAAATGGCATATGATAATGAAGAAATCAAGCCCTTACAAATGGACCTATATGCCCTGGGAAAGGCATAAGGCAAAAAGAGAGTGTACGAATTGTTTAATTATTACAGACCAAAATAGAAAATTATTCAAAGATAAATTACTGATTGATGAAAGTGATGGGAACAAAGTCTTTCGCCTCCCAGTTGCTTAATCCTCCTTCAACGGTTGGAAAGATCTAATCTTCAAAGTTGTCTTCTTCATCATCATCTTCTAAG
The DNA here is from genome assembly GCA_948472305.1 of Vicia faba. NCBI lineage: Eukaryota > Viridiplantae > Streptophyta > Magnoliopsida > Fabales > Fabaceae > Vicia > Vicia faba. Next base: position 701,190,202 of record OX451737.1, read on the forward strand.
GCATTGATTCCATGGTGAGTGATTTTTACGGGTGGTCCTCCAGCCCGGGAGCGACGCACAGTTTTCTGGCCAGCGACAGTGAAACCCAATCCGAACTTGTCCGTCTTGTGAGGAAAATCTGGCAGTTGCCCCCACACTGTGCTCCTTCCTTCTTTGATTACAGCCTCTGCATCTTTAAGGGATTCCATCTGAGACACAGGCTTGGAAATGATAGGCACATCAGCCATTGTCTTTGCAACTGCGACTTCAGGAGAAACCCCTTCAAAGTGTTGGAAAGGCGTTTCTATGAATTCGCCATCTAGCTCCACATATCGGAAGGAGTTAAGGTGAATTATCATATACTCTTCCTCCCCATGAACCTTTGTGATCTTACCCTGAACTGGATACTTTAGCATTTGGTGTAGAGAGGAAGTAACTTCCCCAGCATTGTCGATCCATGGCCTTCCCAACAAGCATGAATATGAAGGACGGATGTCCATCACATAAAAAGTAGAGTTGAAAAATTCTGTACCCACTTTGATTGGAATGTCCACTTCTCTGTGAACCATCCTTTTAGAACCGTCGAAGGCTCTAACAATAATGTTATTGGGCTTTAGGGTCAAACCTTCACAGTCCAATCTGTCCAACGCCTTCTTTGGTAGAACATTTAAGGATGAACTGGTATCTACCAGAACATGAGAAAGTGTGGTTCCCCTGCACTCTACCGAGACATGCAGTGCATCGTTATGCTTCCTTCCCTTAGGGGTCAAATCAGCATCAGAAAAACCAAGACCATTATCGGCAGTAAGGCTAGCCACGCATTCTTGAAACTGATCTGCAGAAGTTTCTTGAGGCACGTGTGCCGTCTTTAGAAATTTGATCAAGGCTTTAGCATGAGCCTCAGAGCAGAGTAAGAGAGCCAGCATGGACATTTTTGAAGGGGTCTGCCCTAGCTGCTCCACGACATCGTAGTCGCTCTTCTTGATTATTTTAAAGATTTCTTCCATCTCTTTTTGAGTGGTCTCGGGGATAACCACAGTCTGAGCCTTCGTCCTGACAAGCGCTTCTTGTATCCCCTTACCTTTATTGGTAGTAACATCAGAGGGTATAGCTTCGGGTGCATCAATTTCTTTAATTATCGGACTTTGCGTAGATATCTTGATTGGAATACGAGCGCTTGAGGGTCCGAAGACTGCCCGTGAAAGAGCAATCTCCGGAGAGAAGATCCTTCCGCTGCGAGTTATCTTGCTCGTTCCCGCAATATTCTCTATATCAGGGGTTTCATCATCGGAGTTTGCTTGGACTGATTCGATCTGCTTGATATCGTGGTAGAAGATTTCTCCTTCATAATTCCATGGTATCGTCTTGTTGGATTTATATGATACAGGCCCCGGCATGGTGATTTTTAGTGGCACAAACTTAGGATCAGGCGTAATCTTAACAGGCCTTTTGCAGGTCTTGGAAAGATTGTCGGAGATGGTTATTATAGCGATGTCATTGATTGGAGAAAAAGGGTAACAGGAGTAACATGAGTGGTAGTAGCAACAGGAGTTTTCTGAAAGAGGATCTCTTGGGTATCCATCAGGCGTTGGATGCCTGATTTCAATAGTGGGCAGTCGGTTTGCAAGGTTGAACATAAGTTACAGTCTTTTCCACAGCCTGGGAATATCCCGGCTTTCAACAGATTCAATTTAATCATTGGCAACAGAGTCTTTAATTCGTCAACGGCGGTAACATGAAGATCTTCCACAATTGCATGGACATTGTGACTGTGCTTGAGTATTGGGGAAGAAATCATATTCGGCTTTTCGGGCGCATCGAATTCTACCTCTTTTGCATCTATCAAGTCTTGGATTTTGTTTTTGAGGGCCCAACAGTTGTTGGTGTCATACCATATACTGTCTTAATGGTATGCACATTTTGCATTGGGATGATAATGTGGAGAAGTGGTATTTGTATTCTTCGGTGCCTCTCTCAAATTAGCAAGGTTTAATTTCAGGAGATGTGGAAGGATCTGAGCGGGTGTCATATTTATCGGGGTATATTTCCGTTGTGGCCTTTCTACCCTTTGCTGATAGGTTCTGGGCTGATCATTCCTCGGTTGACTGTTTCTAGGTTGATCCGATGCGGACTTTTGAATTAATACGGCCCCCACTGTTGGCCGGTGTTCCTCTCTTTCCTGATTTCTCTAGGTGTAAACAGCAGAACTTTACTTCTTGGCTGGGAAGGTCTTCTTTATAGCGGCTGAAGCAGATGTATCCTTCTGAATTTTACCACTCTTAATACCAACTTCGACCCTTTCACCTGTCAGAATTAATTCAGTGAACCCTACAGATGAGCTCCCTATTAAGTGATTAAAGAACGGACCAGACAGGGTCCCCAAAAACATATCATCAAGTTCCCTTTCAGAAAATGGCGGTTGCACCCTTCCAGCCAAATCCCGCCATCTCTGAGCATACTCTTTAAATCCTTCATTAGAGACCATGCTCATACCCTGTAATTGAGTATGAGTAGGCGCTAAATCTGCATTGTATTGGTATTGTCAGTAGAAATCAGCAGCTAAGTCCTCCTAGTTATGTACATCAGCCCTCTCAAGCTGGTAGAACCAGTCCAATTGTGTACCCGACAAACTATCTTGAAAAAAGTGGACCCACAGATCCTTATCAGAAGAGTGAGGTTGAATCTTTCTGACATAAGAACGCAGATGCATCTTTGGACAAGACAAAGCATCGTATTTAGCGAATGTAGGCACTTTGAATTTAGGGGGAATGACGATCCCAGCTACCAATCCCAGTTCTTCGAAATCCAGTCCGGGAACCCTTTTCACTTCCATAGCTGCCAACCGTTCTTCCAGATTTTTATACCTGTCGTTCACAGGAGGGTACTGCTGCTCGGATTAATCTTCATCCTCTTCAACTTCTTCCTCTTCAGCCTCAGACTCGGAAGGTACTGCAACTCCTTTTCCTTTGTCGGTCCCTTCATCAGACGTCGAGGGGAACTCCAGGACCCTCCTAGCTTCGTTCTAAAATCTTCTTCCCATAGTAGCTACCCCGATTCTTTTCTTTTTCTTTTTTTCTTTTTCATTTTCTTTCTTCTCTAACAGTGCTTTAAGGTCCTCTTGACCCTTTGCCAAGGTCATGAGGAGTTGTTGGAATTGCGAATTCTGTGCTTGCAGATCTTTGATCGTCTGCTCTATATCCATCTTGCTGAAATAAACGGCAGAAAGATAAGGAAACCTGGTGTGAAGACCTGTTTATGCATATGATGAATGATATGTTTATTCATGTAATGCATCCAAGGATTCAGAAATTCAAAGTTGTTGCAGACAAAAAGAACACACGTCATATTAATAAGAAGATATTTGTCAGTACATAAATGCCCCATGGGCAAGATATTACAAAGCTTCTTAAGGTAAAAAGACGTTACGCATCCTTTTTGGCGTGATGTAAGTGTTAAGAGTCTCCTCTTCGTGAAGTCGGCGGGTAAGCTCTAAAACCTTCTTCTCACTGGCATAGAAGCTGGCTTCAAAAGTGTTTCGCTCTTCCTTGAGTTGTATCCAACCCTTTTGTAATTCTTCCAATGATGTTGGCATGTCTGGATGTAGGAGGGTGTATGGAACCTCTCCTTCCATAACAGGCTCTTTAATCACGGGGAGAATGTGGGGGTAAGGCATCATAAGACTCTGGGCGCGGGTTCGTACCCATTTGAGGTAAGGCTCAAGGGGGGTGGAATTCTTGTGCCCCAGTGTCTTACTATCCACTTTATTGGGCATCCTCCATGCTCGGATAAACCTTTGTCGAAGTCCTTGAGCATCGTTGTCGAAGTCAAAAACAAAGTCAGGAATCAGCATATCATGAGGGCCATCTCTTCGAGCATACCCAAATTGCCTCAGAGCTAAATAGGAGTTGTAGGTAATGCCTTCCCTAATGCCAAGTAGTGGGACATTAGGGAATTCCCCACAACGATCAATGATGATGATATTTTCTCTGGACCGAGAACACCAATGAACATCAGAGTGTGTAAGAGTCATCAATCATTGCGACCACCTCAAGCCTTGTTCATTCTTCAAGACTGACTAGGGAAGGTGCGAAATAAACCACCTTGCTAGGAGATGAGTACAACACATGAGAACACCTATTTTCCTCATTGTTCGTGTCTAAAATGAGTGTAGGATGTCCCCAAGCAATGTAGGCACGGGATTCCTAGATATGAAAATCTTGATAGCATTCACATCTATAAGCTGATCAGGGTTTGGGAACAAGACCAACCCATAGATGAGAAGTGCTACAATCTCCTCAAAAGCTTGTAGATCTAGAGAATTCCAGCAGTCTTGTGCCTTCTCAAACAGAAACTTTTCCAAGAAACCCTTGACACCACTTCTGCTTTCCCAATGACCTTTGATATCAGATGATTGCAAGTGTAAGGCTTGAGCAACATCTTCAGGCTTTTCCTCTCTTTCTGTACCGTTGTAGGGTAGTTGATGGAGAATAGGAATCCTCAGGAGTTGAGAAAATTCCTCCAAAGTAGGTACTAGTTGGTAATCAGGGAATGTGAAACAGTGATGAAGGGGGTCAAAGAACTGGAAGAGGACTTTCACCATGTCTTCTTCAATGTTGGAGTTGACCAAGTTGAGGAGTCTACCATGTCTTTCACTGAAGAGAGAATTCTCTGGAATCTTGGAAGTAAGCTCCTTGAGTTGAGGAGGGATTCTCACAAGGTTGACCTGAATTGTTTTCCTGCGAAGAGATTCCATGACCTACAAAACAAGAACAAAGATGAAGATCCAAACCCTTGAAATGGTTAGTGGATGCAAATGATGCTTTATGATGTTCATGATGTATGCACAAGCATATGTATAAACAAATCACACAAGATCCTAGTTTCAGGCTTGTATGGGGTTTCATAGGTAAGTACCCTCTTGAAGTTAGTTGGCTCAACCTGTCCTATAAATAGTAACTGAGTTCTAAGGAGCTCAATATCACCGGGTTATTTTCTGTGTTCATTGTTTCGATTTAGCCACTTAACTGGCGACCGAAATATTCCAAGAAAACAACCCTCAATGAGCGTAGTATCGAGTATCTACCAACTTCGGACTGTACCAAAGCCGGTCATCTCACTACCCCTAAAAAAGGCCAAGATGGTCAAGTAAGGTTCTAAGAGTTCATTAGTGCTTCATGACATCACTCAGTGGTCCCGTATTCTCTTTGATTAACTCAAAGGCTACCGGTACCCACAAATATGTCGCACTAATATAGCTATTGCTTCAACCATGTCAGTATACCCCGCATAGTTTCCACAACGTATTGCTATTTACCTATGAATGTTTCCCAAATCCGGGTAGAGGATTTCAAACCCAAACAATAGAACCAAATTTAAAGTAATCAAGGCAATCAAGATAAGCATGCAAAGGTGATCTAAAACCCTAAGGTAACCCCACTTTTAGAATATTCCCCAGCAAAGTCGCCAGTTCTGTGATACGGTGGGAGAACTGACTTGAGGTTTTGCGTTTGTGTTCGCAATTGTGCAGTTTAGCAAGAGTCACCACCGACTTTTTATTTTATCCAAAGGAAAGGTCAAAAAGCACAGGAAAGACCTTTGAGATGTTTTCTTGGGTTCGGGCAGTAGATTATGAAAAGGGAAGGTGCGAGCACCCTTTTCATCCATGGTTACCCATGGGCTCTTAGTTACTTGTTTTAGATCACTTGCTTTTGCTTTTCAATTGTTTTGAAATGGTGCTTTGTGTGTGTGGTTTTGAAAATGCTTTGAAAAAGAGGCCTTGTTATGGCAACCTTTGTAACAATTCTTGTTTGAATGTTTTACAAAGGTGTTTGTCTTTTGAAAAGATGTTTCAATGTTTTGAAAGTTTGTTTTGAAATTGTGTTGTGAGGTGTGTTTGAAAGTAGCAAGGATGTTTTGCAACCTTTTGATCAAGTAACTAAGAGTTATCTACCCTATTTTACTCAAAGATCTTTCCTATGTTTTTAACCCTTTTGACAGTGTTATTTCACCATTGCATTTGATGAATAACCTTGTGTTAGGATGTTTAAACGGGACAGGCGCGGGTCATCGCATACAATCATTGAAGGCAACTTGTGAGACGCTCTAGCAATTTTGTGAGGGACGAGATCGTTTTATCGAAGGCAATATCGAGGGTTATCGAGGGACTACGATCTTTGTTTATCGAAGGGGCATTTGCTAGAGTGTCTCATATTCGAGGGACATGATTGCATTTTCCGAAGCAACAAGCGAGGTTACCCTAGAGGTGCAAGTGTGCATTGTGTTTGTCATTTTCATGCATTTGGATCTTGTATTAGGTCATCTAGTGATTGATTTTAGATTTTCACATACAAACCCTAATCTCTAGTCATGGCATATTTGAAAGCATAAAGTGCGAGAATTAAAATTCTAAGCTATTACAAAAGTATTTGGGGATGGGGGTACAATTATTTACAAATGGGGATGAATCTCACAAAGATAACAATGTCCACATATCGAATGTTACAACCAAATCGAATTGTCGCAATTCATTATAAATTATAACAAATTATAAAATAAGGAAAATCAATAAATTATGAGATGCATGTATAAATAAAAATCTATTCTAAAAAAAGAAAGATCAAGTATTATTATTATTTTTGTGTTTTATGAATTATGTAAATAAAAAGTTTAAAAGAAAAAATTAAATGAACAAGGTTTCTATTATTCTTATATTTTATTAATCAATAAAAAGGGTTAAAGAAAACCAAAATTATCTAAATCAAACTAAATATTCTTTTTTTTTGTATTTTCATTTTAACAAGATTAATAAGAAAAATTAAAATTAACTTAAAAGAAAGTAAAACAAAATTTATTTAGTGTTTTTATTAACTAAAAGAAAGAAAACAAATTAGTTAAAATGACATTAATTAAAAAAAAGTATTAGTTTAAAGAAGTTTAGAAAAAGAGATGATGGGCTTAGAAGTTTGTTAGGGGTTAGGCCCAAAATGAACAAATGAAGAAGAACAAGTCAGAATGAAAGGGGGGTGCAAGCATAAGCATTTCTGGGCTTAAGGCAATTGTTGGGGCGGGTCAGGCCCAGTGTAAACGTTTTTGTGTTTGGCTAGGGGTTTCAACATTTGAATAGATTAGGGTTAGCGTGTTTGGTTTCAACAGCGGCGCCGTTTCGTTCTTCTTCTTCGTTTTCATCTTTCTCAGTCACGATGCTCTGATCCCCTTTCATGATCCCTAGGTCGCCGGATCGCCACCTCACTCTCTCACCTCTTCACAACAATCCAAGGCCTTTGCTCGAACGGTATGATTCATTTCTTGTCTTTTATGGTTTTTACAGTTTCGTGGTTTGATTCGCTTGGTTTTTACAGTTTGTTTGCTTAAGCTTTGTTCATGTCCTAGTTTGATTAACCTATGTGGTCTTTACATGTTTTGAGATGCAATAAGGGTTTGAAAAATGTACCTTGGGAAAGATGGAGAGGAAAGGTGAGATGGAGTTGGTGGCGGCGTTCCTGGTGGTCGGGGATACGAGGAAGATGATGACTAGCTTCGCTTCTGGTATTTCTCTTTTTGTCGTTCTTGATTGTTAATGATGACACCGTTCTGAAACTTTGTGGTTCTTAATTTTCTTCTGATTTTCTCTTCCTCTTTCATGGATATTGATGTTGATGATGATGAACTTCTGAAATTGTTTTGGTTCTTGACTTGCTTCTGAACCTCTCTTCTTTTCTCTTGGATATTGATATTGATGATGATGAACTTCTGAGAACACTGTGTTGGTTTTTTGACTTGCTTCTGAACCTCTCTTCTTTTCTCTTGGATATGTTAATGATGATTTTCTGAAACTATGTGTTTTTGTTGATGTCAAGATTTGGTTGATGATGAAGCTTGTTACAAGCTTCTGAGACCTTATTTGTTGATGGTTGATGGTTGATGGTGATAGATACGATTCTGAAATTGTGTTTGCTTTACTTCTTTTCTCTCTTCTTTTCTCTCTTGGAATGTTAATGATGATACATTTCTGAAACTGTTATTGTTTTTTCTAAACCTCTTTCTCTTTCTTGGAGCTTGAATGCTAATGAGGATACTGTTACTGATTTTTGTATGCCATGTTTGAAAACTGGTTTGCAGCTTATAGTTGTTAGTTTGTGAAACTGCTGTGGTGTTTTGTTGGGCAGTTTTGATGATGTTTGAAATGGTGAACAGTTTGGTTAGCTTGTTATAGCTTGGCTATTTGTTGTTTATAGTTTTGCTGCAGTTTGGGCAGGATTTGTTGGTGGGCTTGCTGAGTTTGTAGTTTTTGGAATTGTTGGTTTTGGAGTTGTTAATAGTTTTGCAGGTTTTGTGGTTTGTAGTTTGACATGTTTATGTAACTTGGCTTGGCAGTTTTTTGCTAGGCTTGTGGTTTGTAGTTTGACAGGTTTGTGTAACTTGGCTTGACAGTTTTTTTGCTAGGCTTGTGGTTTGTTTAGTTTGTGGTTTTTGTTGGACTGTTTTGCAGGTTTTGAGAGTTTGCAACTTTGAAGGGCTTTGTGGTTTTTTTTCACCATGTGTTTTTTTCTTTCTCCCTCAAATAAGCACTTTTTGCTTATTATATTGTATTTCTGAAAAATTGCTTCTGGAAAATGATGACAGCTTTTTGACAAGCTTTGACTTGTCAAGTGGGTTACCTCCTGCTGTTTTACTTTTGCCTACTGTATTTTTCTGTTTCCATGGTGTATTGCTACATTTATCCAATTTGTCTTGTAACTTGGTTTTGGGAAATTTATTTTGTAGCTGAATTTGGGACTTTGCTTGCTGCTGCATTGTATATTTGCTTGACCTATGCTTTGGCAGTTTTGGCGCCTGTTTGCCCTTTTGAATTTTGTAACTCAGTTTGGTTTGGCTGCCATGTTTAGTTTGCTTAGTTTGACAGTTTGGTTTGCAATGCAGTACAATGGGTGTCCATCATGTTTGAATTTTGGCGCCTTGGTTTGCCTTGTATATTCACTTTGTAACTCAGTATGCTTGCATTTTTTCAATTTGTAATTTAATTTTCTCTTTGTGAACCAAGAAGAGCAATCTTCTTGTGATTTGCAGAGAGAAAAATAAAGCGTGATGAAAATAAGCATTCTGATTCCAGACGGCCAATTTTAATGATGACTTTTTTTCTTTCTTTTATATTTGAAAATTCTTGTACTAATTTTCTTTTCCTTTGTCTTTTGCAGGTGAGCACCAATTGGACGATAGAGGAAGCAGAGGAAGCAAAAACCTTGGGCATGGGGCAATGGAGTTTAGGCTTTAGACTTAGATTTATTTTCCATTTATTGTAAACAATTATTATTTTAAATACTATAAGTTGTAAACTTACAATATTCAAATAATTTTGTAACAACATTTGAAATGAATAAAAAGTCTTTATCCAAAAGAATTTTTCTATTGTCACATATCTTGCCATTCTTCCTTGCACCTTTACTTAATTATTTAAGTTTCTCACAATCAAAAATAATTGAAATTGCATTCCAACAATTCTAATCCAGATCACTTAAATCTCAAATAATCCAAAACTTTCCAGTTTCGTAACTTTGCAACAGCATTCCAATCAACATACGCATTGTATAGTTAAACAAACAAGAATTCCATTAAACGGCAAACCTTTCATTCCATTAACAAGCAGATGCCTTAATATTCCAAATAAAAGTCTCAGCTCTTATCCCAGATAATCAGGCTTTGAGAACAATCAGTTAACCTTTCAGCAAACTTTGAAAAAGTGTGAAAACAATGTAACAGTAAACTGAATTTCTGTGAATTCAATTTCTTCTGAGAAATGCGAGAGAAAACCTGATTCTTGATTTATTGCCAAAGAAAAGTCTGTTTGATCGATTCCTGAGCCAATCTTAAAAATCAGAGAAAACCCTAGGGTTGTGATTTCTTGTGAAAAAGGGAGGGCAAATTTTGGGGTACAACAAAAGGAAAGTCAAAACAAAACATGCATGACCACAAAAGTAAAACAAGTCAAGGTGCTTGGTGATTCCTCAAAGAGCAAAGCTAAATATAGGGAGGAGAACCAAAATCCCTAATGTGGTCTTGTTGTGATTGAATCAATATGGTATTATGAAGGGATCTTAGGGGGAAAACTTGGGATACAACACCGAGCTATCAACATACGGCAAAATCCGGGCCAACAACATAAGCCAAATTCGGGCTATCAATGATGCATGTATGCAACACTGACATGTAACAACAAGATTATACAACTATAAGGAAATACCCTTCAACATAAAAACTAATCCAGGCCAACGACATCATCATCATCATCATTATGCAATCAACATTAATTATGCAACAAGAGAACATAAGCTCTCAACCTTACACCAATCCAGGCCAATAACATCATAAGTATCAAGCAATATAACTTGTTGTTCATTCATACACATTCACAAAATTTATCATGTTCAATTATCACGAATTCCCCTCAATCTATCTGACATTAACGCCCAAGGCATAAGCCTCCAACCAAAAATAATTCACCTACTATTAGTAAAGTTATTAGCATATTGTAGAAAATATTTTTAGCTTTCCAACGGTCCAAACGGCACGTCAAACGAACACCCGAGTTAAAAGTTATTAATTTTCAAAGTTTGTAAAAATCTGTCAGCTTCAGTGGTAACTAGTTACTGCATATGGGGTAACCGATTACACCCCTGAAACTAAAAAATACAAGTAATTATCCAGTTGGTTAATCGCTTACCATATATGCAGTAACCGATTACACCTTCATGTTTTGCTCAATTTTCCCCAAAATTAAATGGGTAACCGGTTACCCCATGTGCTATACTCGGTTACAATGCGTACAGAGTCAAAAATCTGCTTTTTTTCCTGCTACAAAATTTTAACCTTTTTTACCCAAAATCACTTTTATACACACACTAAAACATGTAAACTCATGTGATCATCAACACACATTATACACAACAATTCTAATCAGATTATCACATAAATTTCACCAACTTCAATCAATTATAACAATTATTTTAACAAAATAATCTACACCCAAAACCCTAACATTCATATCTTCAACTACCCATAATTATACCACCTATTAGATAGTTGGAACCCCATCCTTACCTTAGGTTGTAGATTCCTCAAGCTTCAATAATGGGTTTTCCCTTCCAAGTTCTTCCTCTTCCCCGCTTCTACCTTTCTCTTGTTTTCACGATTGATCAAAACAATTTTTGCTCTTCTATTTTTCTTGTTTTAACTTATCTATTCCTTGGATGCCTAAATCATTATTCCAATTATGCCCTTCCTATTATTACTAGAATAGATTATTTAATTATTATACTATAATAACAAGTCTAATATTATAAATCAAATAATACTAGTAAATTATTCCTCTTTTCACACCCTTATGTTTCTACACTTTTGATGCACCCCTATCCCTTAACTCCAATAATTTCTAAGGCATCTAATTTCCTAACAAATGTACAACAATACAAAAGGATTTTCGTCCTCGAAAATTACCTGATGCAAATAACTCTGGATAAGCTTCTCGCATTTTACTCTTTAATTCCCACGTCTCTTTCTCTCTAGCAACTCCACCCCAAACCACTTTCACAAGAGTAATCTCTTTTCCCCTCAGTTTATTTATCTCACAATCTTCGATCCTTCCAGGTACGGTTTCAAATGCAAGATTATCCTGCACTTGAATATCATCCATCAGAATCACATGCGACGGATCTGGAACATACTTCCAGAGTTGCGAAACATGAAACACATCATGCAAATTCGATAGTTAGGTGGAAAGGCCACTTTATATGCAACATTCCCCACTTTTCTGAAATATGGTATGGACAAATAAATCAAGGAGTCAGCTTCTTCGACTTCAAAGCACGACCTACACCGATTATTGGAGACACTCTCAAGAATACATGGTCTCCCTCTTGAAACTCAAGATTCTTCCTCCTCTTATCATGGTAACTCTTTTGCTTACTTGTGAAGCCTTCATATTTTCTCGAATTAATTTCACCTTCTACGTAGTCTCTTGCACTATTTTCGGTCCAGGAACTACACTTTCACCAAGTTCATACCAACACAAAGGCATTCTGCACCTTCGACCATACAATGCTTCAAAAGGTTCCATACCAATAGTGGAGTGAAAACTATTGTTATAATTGAACTCAATTAGTGGAAGATAATTATCCCATGTACCTCTATGTTCAAGAATACAAGCCCTCAACAAATCCTCTAACGACTGAATAGTCCTTCTATCTGACCATTTGTCTGAGGGTGATACGCATAACTCAAACTCAACTTAAAACCTAACGCATCTGTGATACGGTGGGAGAACTGACTTGAGGTTTTGCGTTTGTATTCGCACTTGTTCGGTTTAGCAAGAATCGCCACCGACTTTTTATTTTATCCAAAGGAAAGGTCAAAAAGCACAGGAAAGACCTTTGAGATGTTTTCTTGGGTTCGGGGGGTAGATTATAGAAAGGGGAGGTATTAGCACCCTTTCTATCCATGGTTATCCATGGGCTCTTATTTACTTGCTTAGATCACTTGCCTTTGCTTTTCAATTGTTTGAAATGGTGTTTTGTGTGTGTGGTTTTGAAAATGTTTTGAAAAAGATGCCTTGTCTAGGCAACCTTTGTAATGATTCTTGTTTTAATATATACAAAGGTGTGTGTCTTTTTGAAAAGATAATTCAATGTTTTGAAAGTTGTTTTTGAAACTGTTTTGAAGTTGTGTTGTGAAGTGTGTTTGAAAAATGGCAAGGATGTTTTGCAAGCTTTTGATCAAGTAACTAAGAGTTATCTACCCTATTTTACTCGAAGATCTTTCTTATGTTTTTAACCCTTTTTAACAGTGTTGTTTCACCATTGTGTTTGATGAATAACCTTGCGTTAGGATGTTAAACGGGACAGGCGCGGGTCATCGTATACAATCATTGAAGGCAACTTGTGAGACGCTCTAGCAATTTTATAAGGGACGAGATCGTTTTATCGAAAGCAACATCGAGGGACTACGATATTTTTTTATCGAAGGGGCATTTGTTAGAGTGTCTCATACTCGAGGGACATGATTGCATTTTCCGAGGCAACAAGCGAGGTTACCCTAGAGGTGCAAGTGTGAATTGTGTATTGATTTTCATGCATTTACCTTGTATTAGGTCATCTAGCGATTGATTTTGAATCTTTGCATACAAACCCTAATTACTATACAGTATATTGAAAGCGATAGATTGCGGGAATTTTTAATATAAGTTATTACAAATAAGTATCTGGGGATGGGGGTACAAATGTTTACAAATGGGGATGAGTCTTATCAGAATAATAATGTCCAAGTACATATTACAACCGAATTGAACTGTCGCATTTTCAATGTAAAATTATAACAAAGTATAAGATAACGAAAATAAAAAAAATATATATATGAGATGCGTGTATTTATTCACAAATGATCAAATAAAAATTTTAACCTAAAAAGATTAAGTATTTGTTATCATTTTTGTATTTTTGTTAATTATATAAACAAAGAGTTTTAAAGAAAAGAAAAATTATTTAAGTTAAAAACTCTATTATTTACACATTTTTATTAACCAATAACTAATTTTAAGAAAAATAAAAAATTATTTAAATTAAACTGACTGTTCTTTTTGGTGTTTTATTATAAACAAAATTAATAAAAATTTTAACTAAAAAAAATAAAGCCAAAATTAGTATTTGTATTAACTTAAAAAGAAAGAAAGTAAAAAAACAAATGTTTTGAAAGAAAGATATGGGCTTAGGATTATGGCCCAAATAAAAAAATAATAATTAGATTGGAAGGGGGGTGCACTGGCTAAAAAAAACTTGGGCTTAAGGGTTTTGTTTGGGCGAAGGCCCATGTGGAATGTTGAACAAATTTTAGGGGTTCGTTTTGTGAATTCAGAAATTAGGGTTTGCAGTTTTCGTTACAGAGGCGCCTCCTGTCACTCATCTTCTTCATTTCTCTTCCTCGTTCTCAAATCAAGGGCTTCTGATCTTTCTCTTTCCTCCAAGATGCCAGAGTGTTGCCTCCATCCTCTCCTCTCCCCGACAGTGCAAGGCGGTGATTTAAAAGGTATCTTTTTTCGTTCTAGGCGTGTTTTTACAATTTAGATTTGTGATTCTTGTACGTTTTATTGTTTGCATGTTTTGATTTTTTGATGCTTCATGCGTGAGATATAGAAAGACTGAGGGAAAGGAAACTAATACTTTGGTGCTTCGTTTCTAGAGAATGGATGGAGGGTTGGAACGGCGACGCTCTTGGTAGCCGGAGGTGGAGAAGACGATGACAACAGTCGCTAGCTCGCCTTTCCGGTATCTCTGTACTTCCTTTTGAATGTTTGATGATGAGGTTGATTCTGAAAACCTATATTGTTTGAACTTTCATTGATGTTTGATGATGATTTTGTTTCTGAAAACCCTATGTTGTTTTTGCTTCCAAGATTCTTCCTCTTTCTCTTTACTGAATATCGTTGATGATGATGAAATATATTTTCTGAGTCGTGTTACTTCTTTGGGTGTTTAAACATTGATGATGAAATGGTTCTGAGATTTGCTTGCTTTTAAACTCTTCCTCTCTTTTGGCTACTGAGGTTAATGATGAAGAAGTTCTGAAACCATTTTCAATTGCTTCTAAACTCTTCCTCTTTGTGGACCCTGATTATTTGATGATGATGTTATTCTGAGATTAATTGTTGTTGATTTGGTTGTTTCGACTTGATGATGGTGAAGACTGAAAACCAATGTTGTTATTTTGCTTTTTGTTGAGCAAACAGGGTTATTGCAGTTTGTGGCTTTTTTGTATGTTTGTTGAGCTTGGCTCACAGGTTTGTTTCTAGTGTTTGAGATGCAGGTTTGTTTGTTTGGGTTGGGTTTTCTTGATGCAGGTTTGTAAGTTAGGGAGTAAGCAGATTTGTTGTTTACTTTTTGAAGGCAGACTATGCAGTTTTAGCAGGTTTTGGGCTTGCTTGTGTTTAGGCAAGTTTTGCAGTTTGGATATGTTTACAGGTTCTTGTCATTTGGCCTGTGAGCAGGTTTTGGCATTTGTAAGGCAGGCTTGTGCTTAGGCAAGTTTATTGTTTACAGATTGGGAAGTTTTTGATAAGCAGGTTGTTGTTTAAACAGGTTTAGCAGTTTGTTTGGTTTAAGCAGGTTGGTGTTTTTGAAAGGCAGGCTTATTGTTGGCTTTGGAAGGCGGGCTTGCTGTTGGTTTTTGAGTTTTGGGAAACCTATAATATAGGTTTTGGTAAATTTGGCTTGCAGTTTAGGCCAGTTTGTTTTTAGTTTTGCAGGTTATGCAGGTTTTTGAACTTTGGTATGCATGCTGATGAGTTTCAGCTTGCAGTTTTTTGCAGGTTCAGTTGGAGGCAGGCTTGATGGTCTGTTGTGTATCTTTTGGAGGTTTAGCAGTTTTTGCTCTCCTCCTCTTGTGCTGGACTGTTAGACTGGTATATCTTTCTTTTGTTCCTCTTACTAACTTTTACAGCCTGCCAAAACTGCAAACCCCCACTTCACTCTCTTTCTCTCTCCATAAAAGCACTTTCTTGCTTAATATATTTTATTCTGAAAAGCTTGTTGGGCCAGAAAATGATGATGAAATTGACAAGCCTGCTTGCTTGTAATTTGGTTCATCTCCTGCATTGTTGTACTTGTTTCCATATTTCCTGCATTGTACTTTCTTGGACAGCCTTGTGTACTTTTTCCTTTTGCACCTAGTTGACTTGCAACTCAGTTTGACATGCTTGGTTACTGCATTGTAGTTTAACTAATGCAGCTTGGAATTTAGTTTGTAGTACAGTTTGCCTTGTGTGCAGCCTTGTGCCTTTGCATTTTGAATAACTTGTATGCTTGCAATTTTATATATTTATTTTTCTCTCTGTGAACCGAGAAGAGAAATCTTCTTGTGATTTGCAGAGAGGAAAATGAAACATGATGAACATAGCATTTCTGATTCCGGCCAACAAGCTTTAATGATGATTTTTTATTTATCTACTTAAAAATGCTTTTCAGTTAATTGCACTGATTTCCTTTTTCTTCTGTCCTTTGCAGGTAAGTACCAGTTGAATAATGGAGGACGCAGTAAAGGTCAAAGATTTCAAGAGATTTAGGCTTTAGATTTATTTTCTTTTCTTTTCATTTATTGTAATAAATATTATTGTAAACACTGTAAATTGTAAATTTACAATATTCGAATAAAATTTGTAACAACATTTGAAATAAATAAATAAATAAAGTCTTTGTCAAATAAGAATTTTCTACTGTCAAATATTCCATTATTTCCTTGTATTGTCTATTTAATTATTTAAGACTCTTAAATTAAAATAACTGGAAATGTATCCCAATAACTTTAATCCAGAATAAATAATCAACAAACTTTGCCGTCTCGCAACCTTGCATTAATCACCATACGCCTGGTATTCCAATTAACATATGTGTTGTATAGTTAAACAAACAAGCATTCCATACACCTTTCACTCCACTGATCAAACTAATGCCTCAAAGTTTCAAACAAAAGCCTCAGCTCCTATCCCAGATATTTAGGTTTTGAGAAACAACCAGTAATCTTGAACAAGCGTAAAAATAATGTAACAGTCAACTGAATTTCTGAGGATTCAGTTTCTTCTGAGAAATGCGAGCACAAACCCTAATCCTGGATTACTGCCAAAGAAAGATCTGTCTGATCGATTCTTGAGTCAACCTTAACAAATCAGAGAAAACCCTAATTCTGGATTTAACTGATAAAGAAGAGTCTTTTTTGACCGATTCTTGAGCCAACCTGAAAAATCAGGGAAAACCTTGAAGTTGTGATTTCTTGTGAAAAAGGGATGGCAAATTTTGGGGTACAACAGTTGCCCCTGTTCAATCTTCTTGAACCTGAAGAGTTAGATTGGCAATTTTTCCGTTCGCGACTCGAAGGTAAAAGATGATTGGACACTAGAGTGCCCATAAATTTGCACTCGTCAAAGCATAGTTGAGGGAATGGGCTTAAAGATGCCATTTGGAGATGCGACAGAATATTGTCGGAGATGGGCTTAAAGATGCCATCCAAAAAATGTTTGTTGAATTTGTATGTTGTAGGTGAGTGGGTGAGTATCAGAAAGGTATCTATGTTTGGAACATCTCTGAGCTGGGGGTCTGGATAAGAAACAGATTAGCATCCGTGTCGGGAGGCATCCGTAAACTGTTTTCAGAAATCCTTGAAGCTTGAAACTTGCTAAACTTATCCTGCGAAGGGTAAAATATTAGCTGAAACACAAAGTTATGCTGCATGATGCAATGTATGTGTTATATGAATGTAATGAATGTGTATGTAAGTTGATTAGGTGTCTTGCTGAGGAAGATAAATCCTGGATAGTTGGAGATGATAAAATATTTGACCGCTGTCGGGGAAAATAAATCTCTGACTGCTGTCGGGGATTGAAAATCCTTTAATCGTTGAAAATGAGAATTCCTGGGACAGCTGTTGGGGAAATCAGGAGTTTGGGTTGTATGTCAATCTACTGGGGATTCCTGCTTTGAGGAGATCTTCACCGGGGAATATCTGAAAAACTCTGTGAGGAATTGAGAATGAGAGTCTTCATTCTGCTTGGGAAATAAGAATTATGTGGGGAATAGCCATACTGTTGAAAAGTAGCTATCCTATTGGAGGGGCTTATTCCTGTTTGGAGGAAGTTCATAAGTCAAGTCGTATGCCACTTTGAGAATGAGAATCTTCATCCTGTCGGGAATATCAGGGGGTTGGGTGTATACCAATCTTTTGAGGTTTTAAGGATGAGAATCTTCATTCTGTTAAGGGTCAGGAGCTTGGGAGTATACCAATCTTCTGAGGTTTTAAGGATGAGAATCTTCATTCTTTTAAGGGTCAGGAGCTTGGGAGTATACCAATCTTCTGAGGTTTCAAGGATGAGAATCTTCATTCTGTTATCGGTATCAGGATCTTGGGAGTATACCAATCTCTTGAGGTTTTAAAGATGAGAATCTTCATTCTGTTAAGGGTCAGGAGCTTGGGATTATACCAATCTTTTGAGGTTTTAAGGATGAGAACCTTCATTCTTGAGAGAAACAGATTTTTAGGAGCTCCAGTTGCCCGTTATTCTGTTGGTGGCTGTAAATTCCAACAGGTGATGAAGGAATTTTTGATGACGACCGTAACTTCCAGCAGGTGATGAAGGAAATTTTAACGACTGTGAATTCCAACAGTTGATGAAGGAATTTTTGATGACGACCGTAACTTCCAGCAGGTGATGAAGGAATTTTTAATGACGACCGTAACTTCCAGCAGGTGATGAAGGAAATTTTTAACGACCGATCAATTTGAAATGTAATTTGTTTTGGAGAATAAATCCTTGACAAATGTTGGGGAAATAAACCCATGACTGCTAGTCTGCTAGAGAGGTGACGAGCTTCTCGAGGACGCTTGAATTTCCTTTCAGAAAGATTTCGGAGAGGTTCGCCACTGCCCCTAGTATCAAATGCTTGTGGCACTGTCAGAAAACATGGACGGTGTGTAACCCTTTGATGAGATTGACGTTTAAATGCCCCAAGTGATGGTGAGAGATAGTTGCCCCAGGTTAATCTACAATTGAGAGATTTCTTGAAATCTTGATTGGACTGCCCCAGGTTAACTGATCTTTGAAAGATTCGTTGAAATCTTGACTGGACTGCCCCAGATTTGCTGGACAATGAAAGGTTTGTTGAAATCTTGACCGGACTGCCCCAGATTTGCTGGACAATACCAAACCAAGTCCCCTTCTTGCTGATGGGAGATTTTTTTTGCAACGGGAGTGTCATCCCACTTGAAGTGATTTTATTCACTGAGAGAGCTTTCGTTCCTCCGAACATTCACTGTATGAATTTCTTTGTTGTCAAACAAATAACCATGTGCAAACAACGATATTCGAATAATGAAAAGTTTATGCTTGTCTCGAAGTTTTGAAAAATGCATTTTTTAGCAGAAAACTTTTTATAAGACAAATTCAACACAAGATTTAGAGCAAAGCCTTACAGGAGTCAGGATACCTTTTGTAACAGTATGCTTTCGAACTAACCCGTGCTTCAATTAGGACTTTTGAAGGGTTGTAACGTGGCTTGGTTCACGGTTTAAGAAACAAAGGATAAAGGCTCAAAGTATATTTGTACCCACCCGCTCTTCGTGATGTCCTTCAATCCTATACTCAGTTAATTGTGCGTCGAACTCTATTCGAGTTTGGAACGACGTTTTGGTGATGGTTCGCATAAGCTGAATTTTATTGGAAGGCAGTCATCATTTTTTTTTGCAACATTTTTCCTGTTTTTTGAGGATTTGTAGTGACCTCTTTCTTTTGATTTGTTATCCCTAATTTTTGCCCGATTGTTCCTATTTTCGAGGTTACAGTCAGCGGGATGCCCCAGCTTTCTTAAGCCTCCTTTGTAGGTTTTTTGGCTTAGTGGGATTTTTTTTTTTAGATAATGATTGCCTATGAGATAAAGAACCATCATTGTCTTTTGGTTCCAAAGGAATGTTTTTGATGTCATTCGTTGTATTACGAACTGAGAGTTTGCGACTTCAATGCGCATCTTTTGAATTAACTGAGAGACTACCCTGCCCCAGGTTTGATTAAAGGTTTCAATTTGTGTTTAGGACAGAAAACTTCTACTTCTTTGGCTCGAAGGGGTTGACTAGGGATTATCTTCCTTATAACTCCAGTGTTTTAGGATTTGAAAGAAACGCATATACATCGTCAGCAAGGTTTATTCAATAGCATACTGTTATGAGATTATGGCATTGTTTCGTCATCCTCCCTCTAAAGGCTTGTAGCTTTTTTGCAAGAGTTAAATGTCATAAAGAAAGTAGAAAGCATAATTCAAGAATAGTGAAAACGAATGGATGAATTCAAGACAAACATATGAAATGCATTAATAAAATAGAGTTTGACATCAACAGATAATTGTTTGAATAACAAAGGAAATTACAACTTGAAAATTCAAATGAAACAAAAGTCTCTTAGTTCGAACTTTGTCATTTCAGGTGGAGAACCCTCAACAAAGATTTTCATCTCGCCATCCGGCATGAATTTCAACACTCCATTGTCAATCAAATCTTGAATTTTGTTTTTCAAAGCCCAACAGTCGTCGGTATCATGTCCAGGACTATAGGAGTGGTATACACAAAATGCGTCAGTGTGATAGCCAGGAGCAGAGGTATTGGGATTCTGAAGAGGATCCTTTAAAGCAAGCAGATTGACCTCCAACAAGCGTTTCAGTATTAGAGATGATGGTATGTCAGTCTCAGAGAAATGTCTTCCAAACGTATTTTTCTTACACCGATTACCCCGTTGACACTGGCGAGGTTGTTGTTGGGCTTGTGACCCTGAAGCAAGTTGAGGAGATTTTCCCTTGTCTTCTTGTCTCAAAAGAGGTTGAATGATGACTTGATATTCGACCCTAGTTATTTTCCCCACTTGGTTATCTCGAAGAAGTTTGTTGACGAGAACCTTGAGCTCTTCTTGTCTTTGAGCCAGGTCTTGAATGAGAGCCATCTGGCCCACCAGTTGTCCCATCATCTAGATCTTCATTGTTGCCAGCTCAATCTGTAGTTCTTCCAACTGATCATTCCTGATGCCGCCTGGATTTCCTAGGACCATGCCCCTTGTGAGTAGAGCTTTCACTTCTTCTTGCCCCTGGGACAGGTTCAAGAACATTTCTTGGAGTTGAGCATTTTGAGCCTGGATATCTTCGACAGTCCTCTCTAGAGCCATCTCTACTAAAATAAACAGTAGGAGAATAAGGAAACCTGAAAGGGAAAACCTTTCATGATACAATGCATGATATATGGATGCATGTTTTCAAGGATCTCTCGGGGTAAACACAAGAAAATGTTAGAGGTTGAACTTCGATCAACAAATATTTGATTGGAGAGCTTTGTATCGGTGGATGTCTTTCCACGAGAATCAAGCTCACCATGTCAAGTGGGTCATAGCCCTTGATTCAAGTTATTGCACTTGATCTTTGACGGCGTTTGTGTAGAGGAAAATCCTCTTGCCCTTTGGTAGACGTCTGGTTCAACGTGACCCTGCATCAAAGACCCTCGAGATCCTCGAAATGGTTATTGAAAATGCTATGGTATGATGTTATGATGTTATGTACAGGTATGCAAAAGTAAGTAAGGGTATATACAGGTAATTATATTCACACAAAGCAAACAAGTCCTTAGGTTTAGGCTTGCGCGGGGTTTGTAGGTAAGTACCCTTTTGAAGTTAGTTGGCTCAACCTGTCCTAAAATAGAAACTGGGTTCTAAGGAGCTCAATATCACTGGATTATTTTCTGTGTTCATTATTTTGGTTTAGCCACTTAACTGGCGACCAAAATATTCCCAGAAAACAACCCTCAATGAGTGTAGTATCGAGTATCTACCAACTTCGGACTGCACCAAAGTCGGTCATCTCACTACCCCTAAAAAGGCCAAGATGGTCAAGTAAGGTTCTAAGAGTTCATTAGTGCTTCATGACATCACTCAGCGGCCCCGTATTCTATTTGATTGACTCAAAGGCTAATGGTACCCACAAATATGTCACATTAACGTAGCTACTGCTTCAATCATGTCGGTATACCCCGCACAGTTCCCTCACAGTTTATTGCTACTTACCTAAAAGGTGTCCCCAAATCCGGGTGTAGGATTTAAAACAAACCCAAACAAGGAACCCAAAAAGTAAAGCAATCAAAGCAATCAAAGTAAGCATGTAAAGGTGATCTAAAACCCTAAGGTAACCCCACTTTTAGAAATGTCCCCAGTAGAGTCGCCAGTTCTGTGATACGGTGGGAGAACTGACTTGAGGTTTTGTGTTTGTATTCGCACTTGTTCAGTTTAGCAAGAGTCGCCACCGACTTTTTATTTTATCCAAAGGAAAGGTTAAAAAGCACAGGAAAGACCTTTGAGATGTTTTCTTGGGTTCGGGGGGTAGATTATAGAAAGGGAAGGTATTAGCACCCTTTCTATCCATGGTTATCCATGGGCTATTAGTTACTTGCTTAGATCACTTGCCTTTGCTTTTCAATTGTTTGAAATGGTGTTTTGTGTGTGTGGTTTTGAAAATGTTTTGAAAAAATTGCCTTGTCTAGGCAACCTTTGTAATGATTCTTTTTTGAATATATACAAATGTGTGTGTCTTTTTGAAAAGATAATTCAATGTTTTGAAAGTTGTTTTTGAAACTGTTTTGAAGTTGTGTTGTGAAGTGTGTTTGAAAAATGGCAAGGATGTTTTGCAAGCTTTTGATCAAGTAACTAAGAGTTGTCTACCCTATTTTACTCGAAGATCTTTCTTATGTTTTTAACCCTTTTTAACAGTGTTGTTTCACCATTGTGTTTGATGAACAACCTTGCGTTAGAATGTTAAACGGGACAGGCGCGGGTCATCGTATACAATCATTGAAGGCAACTTGTGAGACGCTCTAGCAATTTTGTAAGGGACGGGATCGTTTTATCGAAAGCAACATTGAGGGTCATCGAGGGACTACGATCTTTTTTTATCGAAGGGGCATTTGCAAGAGTGTCTCATACTCGAGGGACATGATTGCATTTTCCGAGGCAACAAGTGAGGTTACCCTAGAGGTGCAAGTGTGAATTGTGTATTGATTTTCATGCATTTACCTTGTATTAGGTCATCTAGCGATTGATTTTGAATCTTCGCATACAAACTCTAATTACTATACAGTATATTGAAAGCGATAGATTGCGGGAATTTAAAGTCTAAGTTATTACAAATAAGTATCCGGGGATGGGGGTATAAATGTTTACAAATGGGGATGAGTCTTATCAGAATAATAATGTCCAAGTACATATTACAACCAAATTGAACTGTCGCATTTTCAATGTAAAATTATAACAAAGTATAAGATAACGAAAATATAAAAAAAATATTTGATGCGTGTATTTATTCACAAATGATCAAATAAAAATTTTAACCTAAAAAGATTAAGTATTTGTTATTATTTTTTGTATTTTTGTTAATTATATAAACAAAGAGTTTTAAAGAAAAGAAAAATTATTTAAGTTAAAAACTCTATTATTTACACATTTTTATTAACCAATAACTAATTTTAAGAAAAATCAAAAATTATTTAAATTAAACTGACTGTTCTTTTTGGTGTTTTATTATAAACAAAATTAATAAAAAATTTAACTAAAAAAAATAAAGCCAAAATTAGTATCTGTATTAACTTAAAAAGAAAGAAAGTAAAAAAACAAATGTTTTGAAAGAAAGATATGGGCTTAGGATTATGGCCCAAATAAAAAAACAAGAATTAGATAGGAAGGGGGGGTGCACTGGCTAAAAAAAAAGTTGGGCTTAAGGTTTTTGTTTGGGCGAAGGCCCATGTGGAATGTTGAACAAATTTTAGGGTTTTGTTTTGTGAGTTCAGAAATTAGGGTTTGCAGTTTTCGTTACAGAGGCGCCTCCTTTCACTAATCTTCTTCATTTCTCTTCCTCGTTCTCAAATCAAGGGCTTCTGATCTTTCTCTTTCCTCCAAGATGCCAGAGCATTGCCTCCATCCTCTCCTCTCCACGACGGTGCAAGGCAGTGATTTAAAAGGTATCTTTTTTCGTTCTAGGCGCGTTTTTACAGTTTAGGTTTGTGATTCTTGTACGTTTTATTGTTTGCATGTTTTGATTTTTTTATGCTTCATGCGTGAGATGTAGAAAGACTTGTGGAAAGGAAACTAATACCTTGGTGCTTCGTTTCTGGAGAATGGATGGAGGGTTGGAATGGCGGCGCTCTTGGTGGCCGTAGGTGGAGAAGATGATGACAACAGCCGCTTGCTCGCCTTTCCGGTATCTCTGTACTTCCTTTTGAATGTTTGATGATGAGTTTGTTTCTGAAAACCTGTATTGTTTGAACTTTCATTGATGTTTGATGATGATTTCGTTTCTGAAAATCCTATGTTGTTTTTGCTTCCAAGATTCTTCCTCTTTCTCTTTACTGAATATCGTTGATGATGATGAAATCTTGTTTCTGAGTCGTGTTAATTCTTTGGGTGTTTGAACATTGATGATGAAATGGTTCTGAGATTTGCTTGCTTCTAAACTCTTCCTCTCTTTTGGCTACTGAGGTTAATGATGAAGCAGTTCTGAAACCATTTTCAATTGCTTCTAAACTCTTCCTCTTTGTGGACCCTGATTATTTGATGATGATGATGTTATTCTAAGATTATTTGTTGTTGATTTGGTTGTTTCGACTTGATGATGGTGAAGACTGAAAACCAATGTTGTTGTTTTGCTTTTTGTTGAGCAAACAGGGTTATTGCAGTTTGTGGCTTTTTTGTATGTTTGTTGAGCTTGGCTCACAAGTTTGTTTCTAGTGTTTGAGATGCACGTTTGTTTGTTTGGGTTGGGTTTGCTTGATGCAGGTTTGTAAGTTAGGGAGTAAGTAGATTTTTTGTTTTCTTTTTGAAGGCAGACTATGCAGTTTTAGCAGGTTTTGGGCTTGCTTGTGTTTAGGCAAGTTTTGCAGTTTGGATATGTTTACAGGTTCTTGTCATTTGGCCTGTGAGCAGGTTTTGGCATTTGTAAGGCAGGCTTGTGCTTAGGCAAGTTTGTTGTTTACAGGTTGGGAAGTTTTTGATAAGCAGGTTGTTGTTTAAATAGGTTTAGCAGTTTGTTTGGTTTAAGCAGGTTGGTGTTTTTGAAAGGCAGGCTTGCTGTTGGCTTTAGAAGGCAGGCTTGCTGTTGGTTTTTGAGTTTTGGGAAACCTGTAATACAAGTTTTGGTGAATTTGGCTTGCAGTTTAGGCCAGTTTGATTTTAGTTTTGCAGGTTATGCAGGTTTTTGAACTTTGGTATGCAGGCTGATGAGTTTCAACTTGAAGTTTTTTGCAGGTTCAGTTGGAGGCAGGCTTGATGGTCTGTTGTGTATCTTTTGGAGGTTTAGCAGTTTTTTCTCTCCTCCTCTTGTGCTGGACTGTTAGACTGGTATATCCTTTCTTTTGTTCCTCTTACTGCCTTTCACAGCCTGCCAAAACTGCAAACCCCCACTTCACTCTCTTTCTCTCTCCATAAAAGCACTTTCTTGCTTAATATATTTTATTCTGAAAAGCTTGTTGGGCTAGAAAATGATGATGAAATTGACAAGCCTACTTGCTTGTAATTTGGTTTATCTCCTGCATTGTTGTACTTGTTTCCATATTTCCTGCATTGTACTTTCTTGGACAGCCTTGTGTACTTTTTCCTTTTACACCTAGTTGACTTGCAACTCAGTTTGACATACTTGGTTACTGCATTGTAGTTTAACTAATGCAGCTTGGAATTTAGTTTGTAGTACAGTTTGCCTTATGTGCAGCCTTGTGCCTTTGCATTTTGAATAACTTGTATGCTTGCAATTTTATATATTTATTTTTCTCTCTGTGAACCGAGAAGAGAAATCTTCTTGTGATTTGCAGAGAGGAAAATGAAACATGATGAACATAGCATTTCTGATTCCGGCCAACAAACTTTAATGATGATTTTTTATTTATCTGCTTAAAAATGCTTTTCAGTTAATTGAACTGATTTCCTTTTTCTTTTGTCCTTTGTAGGTAAGTACCAGTTGAATAATGGAGGACGCAGTAAAGGTCAAAGATTTCAAGAGATTTAGGCTTTAGATTTATTTTCTTTTATTTTCATTTATTGTAATAAATATTATTGTAAACACTATAAATTGTAAATTTACAATATTCGAATAAAATTTGTAACAACATTTGAAATAAATAAATAAATAAAGTCTTTGTCAAATAAGAATTTTCTACTATCAAATATTCCATTCTTTCCTTGTATTGTCTATTTAATTATTTAAGACTCTTAAATTAAAATAACTGGAAATGTATCCCAATAACTTTAATCCAGAATAAATAATCAACAAACTTTTCCGTCTCGCAACCTTGCATTAATCACCATACGCCTGGTATTCCAATTAACATATGCGTTGTATAGTTAAACAAACAAGCATTCCATACACCTTTCACTCCACTGATCAAACCAATGCCTCAAAGTTTCAAACAAAAGCCTCAGCTCATATCCCAGATATTTAGGTTTTGAGAAACAACCAGTAGTCTTGAACAAACGTAAAAATAATGTAACAGTCAACTGAATTTCTGACGATTCAGTTTCTTCTGAGAAATGTGAGCGCAAACCCTAATCCTGGATTACTGCCAAAGAAAGATCTGTCTGATCGATTCTTGAGTCAACCTTAACAAATCAGAGAAAACCCTAATTCTGGATTTAACTGATAAAGAAGAGTCTTTTTTGACCGATTCTTGAGCCAACCTGAAAATCAGGGAAAACCCTGAGTTATGATTTCTTGTGAAAAAGGGAGGACAAATTTTGGGGTACAACAGCATCTTACAGACTCTTCCAAAAATGAGAAGTAAACCTTGGATCTCTATCAGATACAACACTTGACGGAACATCGTGTAGCTTCACAATTACGCGGATATAAATCTCCTCCAACTTCGAAACAGGAAAATTGCTATTAACCAAAATAAAATGAGTTGATTTTGTTAGAATTGGAATCCGGGGAACGCTTCTTTGTTGGACATTCTTAGGAGGTGGTGGAGGTATGGATAAATATTTTCCTATATGGAATTGCGATGTAGATCCGAGGAACATAGGGGGTTAGAACACTCCCTACTCTTCCCTAGGTTGGACAACATTCTATAATGGAGGAACGAATGGAATAGTTGTTACAACTTGATCGTTCATCTTTGGAGGAGGAGTCAGAATATTTCTTGTAGCTTCAGTGGAATCAACAGCATGTCGTTGAATGGTTGAGTGGGTAGTTTGGATGCTACTATTAGTTGTCTAAATATCAACTTGACAATATTGATCTAGAAACAAATATTTATGCTTTGATTGTATGATATTTGGATTTCTAGTGAAGGCAATTCGGTAAAATCGAGAAATGTTAGGTAGTGGAAAATTAGAGGAATCAAGAGTCAATTCCCACAGACAATGCCAATTTTC
This sequence comes from Vicia faba, assembly GCA_948472305.1. NCBI lineage: Eukaryota > Viridiplantae > Streptophyta > Magnoliopsida > Fabales > Fabaceae > Vicia > Vicia faba. The sequence goes on from OX451737.1 coordinate 701,217,143, forward strand.
TGTTCTAAAATTAGACTATGATTGGAGAGGAGGATGTATCCATAGTTCTTATAGTGGTTTAAGACTTCAATTGTTGTGAAGTGGGGGTTAACCTACAAGATTAACACTCCAACGTTTAAGTTAGTAAGAGTGTGAGAAATAAAGTTTGAATGGACAAGGATTTGAATATCTGTGAAATAATATGATCCTTCCTTTAAATAGGGGATTTAGTTAACAACCAAATACATGTGAGGAGGTGTGAGATGTGACTAACCATCTGATTGATTTAAATGACTATGATGGAATTCACAAGAGAGTTCTCTTGCTTGACGAATAAAAGGAACCCACCTATTATGCATTGGACGCAATCATTACTACTATTGAGCTTCTGAAATTTTTTTTTTGCAATAACCATGTATTGAAAAAATACACAAATAACCATGTTTCGGAGAAAATTATGCAAATAACCATGTTTCAGAAAACATGTGAGTGGTGGTGCCAAGTCAATTGGCGCATGTACTCAAATTTTATAAGGATGTGCCAATTGAGATGGCGCATAGGTACAATGTGTTTTCCCTAAGCCATCTCAGATGGCGCCTAAGTGCTTTTAGGGGTACGGACAAAGTGGTTTTTTCTATTTTAAATAAAAGACAACTGTGAAATGATATTGCATAAGTTAGATTTTCATTCATAACCATAAGATTACATAATGAGAGTAACAATTACATTTTATTTAGTTGTTCTTCCCCAGTACTTGACAACAACCCTTTGTTCCGCACTAGCGTCCCCACCTTGTTCTTGGTGCATTTCGACGATTTTCCTATAGAGGTTGGGTCGAAGGCCCAACGTATTCAATGCGTTCAGGATCTAAGAAATCCTTCAGATCAGCACATTCAGAAGATCTGCTTTGAAAAAGTTGGTTACCCATGCCCTCAAAGTTCCATTGCATTAGTGGTGGGTGGGGTTCCATGGGTGATCGATAGCAGTGGTCATCTGAAAAATTGGGATTTGTGTAAGTAAAAGAATCATGTGGAGTATGGTATTGTGATTGTTGGGTGCTAGGGTGATATACGTCATTCGGGCCAAGGTGATCCAAAAGATTATGATATAAAGTGACATTAAATCTTGGATTTTTTCTATAATCCATACCCCTTACACAGTACCTAAAAGAATGGAAAAAAAATAATTAATTTTTTTACATATATTTGGCAAAGAGATGAATAAAAAATTATTGAAAATGCTGACTTACTTTGTTGCGTAAGGGAAAGTGAATGCATTGTTGTTGACGGGGTTAAGGGACTCTATTCTCCACCAACCCCATGCTTGAAGCAAGAAAGTGCATCTATAAAAAGTACATTTGTATTTTGATGCGTTCTTACATAATGAAATGTATTGATTGGCTAAAACAGCGGAATCCCAACTATACTTTCTTGTACTCTCAAAACTCCTACACAATCTTAAATATATAAAATTTACAATATTCCCCATACTTTCGGGGAATAACAGGCTTCCAAACAGTAGAATAATATAATTTCTAGCTTTAATTGTTACTTCTTCCTCAATCGAATTTTCATTAAACTCAAGAGTCTTATAATGTTTTCTAAGTTCAGTTAGTAATATACCTTGGCCTATAGCATCGGTTTCTTCCACCATATCTTTGCCCAACAATGTCTCACATAGAGAATTAGGTTGTTGAATCGATCCATTCACGGCCTTACCTTCGATAGAGAGACCCAATAACATGTACACATCCTCTAGAGTGATGACACATTCACCTATTGGCAGATGAAATGTGTGTGTCTCAGGTCTTCACCTTTCTAACATTGCAATTATAAATTTTGAATCAATCGTGCAGTTTGATATTTTTATTACATTTCCAAAACCGGCATATTCTAGATACGGAATGATTAACGGGTTCGACTCAATATAGTGGTGTGAGAGATTTCTAAATCTTTTAGGATCCGAAATTCAAAATTTAAATAGTGTTAGAGTTTATAAGATGAATGAATTAATAATTTAATAAAAATTATAAATAATATAAAATAATATAAAAACTTACAAACGCCTCAATGTTTGCTTTTGTGCCTCTGTGAGAGTCACTCATCGTTAGGAGAACCATATTTGAAATTGTATAAGACAGTGTAAAACAAGTATCAGAGAGTGTGTGGATTGGTGATGTAAAACAAGTGTCTGAGGCGCCATATTTATAGGTGAATTCGTATAGATGTGAGTTAATGAGGTGGTTGGAGGTTACATGCATGCATTTTACGTGTCACCAAGCCGCCATCCAAGTTGGCGACAAATGCAATTTTGAATGCATGCTTCATTCAAACTGGCGTGGGACAGGCCTACTTGTAGAGTAGGTGGTAGTGTATGGGCATTGTAGGATGGCAGCATAGGGACAGTCTGATACACATGCAAGTTAATTGACAAGACTAGTAGGGGTGCTCCATCCCAGTTGGCGCATATAAACAAAATAAGGAGGATGCGCCATCCCAGATGGCGCCTGGTAGGCTGGGCTTTTTTGTCTTATTCAAGTCACATGAATCTTATTTAGTCTCCTACACTCAAACACTCAAACCCAATGTCATATGCACCACAATATGTCATCCGTGCACATTTCAACAGTGAGATGTACAATTGTCCCACTTCTAGTTTTTTATTTAGAAACACAAAGAACATTTGTTTTTGTTTAAACAGAAAAGCCAATTTCTTGTATTTCAAAAAACGACTAGAGATCAAACTTGGACGAGGTCAAGTGTCACACATCTTCTACCAAAATCCGTTTTTTTTTGTGAGAACCAAGTAATTTTTTATATGGTAGAGGTTCAAGACGATGAGGACCTTCAAAATATGTTTTCTAGACATGAGTATTCTGGGTAGGACTCGATTGAGTTGTACATTATGCTGCAGGAGCCTCAGCGGTCCCAACCAACTCAATCACACGTGGTTGATCCTCTTGAAGACGAACAAGCAGGAGTATATGTCATTGAAGAAGAAGAGGAAGATGAAGAGTTAGAGTTTGACAATATGGTCAACAATGATTCTGAAGACGATGCGGCACCTCAAATACCTCCAAATGAAATCTACACACCACATACACACATGACAAACTTCAACATGGCCGAAGATAAACTGTCATCTGGTTTTTTTCAACCCGTATATGCAATCAGATGAAAATATAAAAGAGAATGACAAATTTCGCTCAAGAGAAGATTGCATGCGAGCTATAAAAAGTTTCACATGGTAAACTCTGTCGACTTTAAGGATGATCGGGTAAATCCCGAAAGGTACAGGCTCAAGTGTATTCACACAGATTGTATGTTCAGACTCACTACATTATATAGATTAAGAAGTGGTTGTTGGGTGATAGGTTATATATCCACCCACACATGCATTAATTCTACTCAATCACAAGATCATTGTAAATTAAGTTATGATCTAATATGTCAGGAAATCCTACCACTCATCAGCAATGATCCATCGTTAAAGGTGAAAACCATAATCTCTCACATCACTACGGTATACAACTATACTCCGTCATACAGAAAAGCTTGGTTAGAAAATACAAAGAATATTGAAAAAGTATATGGAAAATGGGAGGAGTCATACAAAGAACTACCGCACTACATGCATGCACTTCAGACGTATGCCCCTGGAACTATTTATATTATGGAAACATTGTCGGCATATGCCCCAGACGGTACTTCTGTCAACGGGAATGGAATATTCAGTCGAATGTTCTGGAATTTTCAACCTTGCATTACAGGGTTTGCATCATGAAAACCTATCATCCAGATAGATAGAATGTGGTTGTTCTAGAAATACAAAGGCACGCTACTGATGGCAGTTTCACAAGATGGCAAGAACAACATTTTTCCAATTTCCTTTGCTCTAGTCGAGGGCGAGACTGGTGGGGCTTAGAGTTTCTTTCTCAAGAATCTCCGAACACACGTGGATCCGTAACCTGATCTTTGTTTGATCTCCGACAGACATGCATCTACTGAGAGTGCATACAATAATCCTGCAAATGGTTGGCATGACCCCCTTCTACGCATGTCCACTACATTAGACATATCGTTCAAAATCTCACGAGGGAGATCAAAGACAAGGCTCTTAAAAAAACAGTAATGAACGCGGGGTATGCATTAACACAACCCTCATTCAAACACTATCGCAACGAGATCAGATTGTCAAATCCGGATGCAGGTAGGTGGATTAATAATATTCCAGTGGAGAAATAGACAAGGTCATATGACAATGGACAACGATGGGGCCACATGATAATAAATCTTGTTGAATCAATGAATGATGTATTCAAAGGCATATGAAACCTCTCAGTAACGACTTTGGTGAAATCAACATATTTTAGGATGGCCGAGTTGTTTGCAAAAAGAGGTGAAATATGGTACGCGGTGTCACACTCGGGATAATTATGAAGTGAAAGCTGCCTGAAAGTTATCAAGGCAGAGGGTGCCAAAGTCAGCACCCATCTTGTTACACGGTTAGATCGACATAACCACAACTTCATTCTCAAAGAGACAATCGACCACAACGAGAGGCTGCCAAGACAAGAGTATAGGGTTATACTACCGTCTCGTTGGTGCGATTATGTAAAGTTTCAAGCCTTTCGTATGCCTTGCTCTCATGTCATTGTGGTATGTATGTATAAGATGCATTACTACTTCTATCTCCCATTTACAAGTCTGAGACCTTACTCAGTGTATACAACAATGGCTTTCCAGTGGTAGCGAAACCTGATTATTGGTCTGCGTACGAAGGGGAAATAGTTTGGCACAATAACCAAATGCGAAGGAATAAAAAGGGTCATCCCAAAAGCAAGTATATCACAACTGAGATATACGATCTTGACAAGTTAGAAAAAAGTGTGGTTTATATCGTCAGGCCGAACACAATCGAAAGAATTGTCCAACTCATGCTACTAGCTCGACAACATAAATAATGTATGCAAACTATCTGTACTTTTTTAATATTGGAGCTTTTTTCATTAAAATCATTTGTTACAACAAACCATACACAAACAACAAATAAAAACACATCACGACTAAAACAACAACAAATAAAATATGTAAATATAACATCAATAACACGATAAAATATCTAAGAAATTACAACCATCAAGACAATTTCATTGGATCCGTGCATCATCACCATTACGTCTGTGTCTGTTTTGACTTTCTCCAACCAAGATTGAGGTCTTCCAGTTGCAAGTGAGGTGGTTGTTCTTCTTCTCTGAATCCTTCTAATTTGTTCCCCAGATTCGATGTCTCCCTCTAGACATCGCTTCAACTCTCTCTTCAGACGCTTCATGGAGTGAATGTACCAAAATTTTATTTTCATCAGAGATTTTGTGGGCGAAAAAATAACATACCCATCTCTGGTAAAAATCATATGGGAGATGTCATGATGCAAAATAAAGAGAGAAAATGAGAAGAGAAAGTGATAAAGTGTGAAGAATGATGGAGAAATACGTGTTTTATTTATAGAAAATACAATTGCATGTATAAACCATCCCAGATGGCGTCTCCTCCCCATATTATAGTGCATGCACCATCTCACATGAATTACAAGGAATGTATGCGCCAAGTGAGATGACACCTAAGGTCAAATGGTAAATGCATGCGCCAATTGACTCGGCGCCATCATTCACATATTTTCTAAAACATAGTTATTTGCGTAGTTTTCTCTGAAAGATAGTTTATTTGTGTTTTTTTCTAATACATGATTATTTCAAAAAAAAAATATCAAACTTATGTTCTATTGGAGCGTATGTGCGACTATAACATATTCAATGATTCATATAATAATGATAATGATTCATATAATAATGATAGTTTCCTTAACTTTATAGTATAATTGAAATTAATTCAATGATTTGCATAATGATGGTAGTTTCTTAACTTTATAGTATAATTGAAATTAAGTTACATTTTGTACTACGTTATTTATTTACTTTTACTATTTTTACTATTTACTTTTACTATTTTTACTCTTCTCTTTTTATTGAGTAGTCTATTGGATAAATTCAAACAAGTTTAATTTATTTATTTAGTTTTATTAATTAAATTTTGATAGAAATATATAAATTTGTTTATTAATTAGCTCAGCAGATATTGTACATGTATTAATGTATATAATTATATGATTGATGAAGAATAATGCAAATAGTTTTTACTTTATTTCCATACTAATTCAATCACCTTAAAACTCTCTATTTAGTATCTAATAATTTTATTAAGGGTCTATTTAATAAAACTAGTTGGTAGTTGATAGTTGATAACTTGTAATTAGTAGTTGATAATTGATAATTAATAAGTTAATTTAAATATTAGATAAATTAATTATTATACTAACTGATAAATACAAAATGACATAAAAGAATATTTTTAATTAAGAAATGATAATCTCGTTATATTATTGTATTATATAAATTATTATTTTTATAAAATAAAAATAAATATATTAGCAAAACACATGCAAAAAAAATATATATATTAAAACTAAAATAACAATAAAATATATCGAATAATTATATATAAATTTTTAAATAAACTTATATAATAACATTTATATAAATTTAATGAGATATATAAAATACATCATTATGATTTTGAATTTAATTATATGAATCTAAAATAATAATAAAAATAAATTTATTATTTATTTTATGATAAAACTCTAATATTATTACGGATCTTTGTCGTCTTGATAATCTTAGTTTTAATATTTCACAAACTTAAAGAATCAATAACACTATCTCTAAATTCATTACAAAATATGTAATTTAAATGTTATTAAAAAACATTAAATATTATATTTTCTTGTTAATCAACACGAATATAATTATACAACGCAAAAATTATTTTATATATATATATATATATATATATATATATATATATATATATATATATATATATATATATATATATATATATATATATATATATATATATATATATATATATATATATATATATATATATATATATATATATATATATATATATATATATATATATATATATATATATATATATATATATATATATATATATATATATATATATATATATATTAGAATAAAAATATATTTTTGTTAAAATAATAAAGATATAAATGAAAAAAAATTAAAAGTTAAAAATTATAATTAAAAAATTATTTTAAATAAATTAAAAAAATTAAAAATTAATGAAAAAACTAAAAACTAAAAGTTAAATGACAGTTATTAAACCGAATTTTTTTATTAATATAAACTAAAAAATTAAAAATTATTTTTCGGTGTTACTAAACAGCGCCTAAAAGAAGTTAATAGTTGACTTATCCAAAGAAAAAAAAGTATGATTGGGACAACCCATCTTGTCACTAGAAATTAGAAACTCATCACAAAGAGAACAATATCAAAAATCAAAATGCACAAAGAAAGAAAGAAAGGGAAATGTGGATTAAATTAGTGGAGAATGTTTGGTTAGCTAGTTGAGCTATTCGGTTTATATATTCAGATATTGCTAAACCAAAAAGAGTGTGAAAGTAGATTTGGATTCCAAAGTTAGAAAGGGAGCAAGACTTTAAAGTGTTAGGCAGAGGTAAACAAACTTACCACAACTCATAAAGAACCTTAGTTAACAAGAAATCAATGTTTATTTTTTCATAAGAAAACTCATGAAAATTGAGCATGACATTCTTATTGTTGTTGTTTGTAAGTTAGAAACATCATTTCCTTAATTACCTTTACAACTTTTTTCTATACTAAAAAGTTGTGAAAACATAGTTGAAATCAAAATCATAACGAGAACCTGTATGGATTAGTGTTGGAATGGAATCTTGCCAATACACGAAAACAACATAATATATTTATTTCTTTCTTTCCTATGTCCTCTTTTGGCTCTTTAGGATTTGCACGTGCGTCTTCTTTTTTTTCTTTCTGGTTTCTTGGTTGACTATAACTTTTACACAGCTAAGAATGCACAAAAGAAAGATATAAAGAAGAAAAAAAACATGGAATAAGAAAGGAACTAAGAATACGGATGATGTTTTTTATTATTATAAACAATACCGAGGATGGGTATCCTCGTCCCAACGTGATCTGAAAGGCCACAGACATACCATAACAGAGGCTTGTGGTTTGTAGGGTTTCATAATTAAAATATCAAATGAAAGACAAAAACATATCCAAGAACTTAAATACTCATATATAAACAAAAAAGTGACGCTTATAATGAACTAAAAAATATATAATTTTATCAATAAAATTTATATGATAAAAATGGTGTCAACTTAAAATATACTAGTATTATTTTATTATATGAATAAATGAATCTTTTTAGATGAGTATTTGGTTTTAGTTATTTGATGGTTTGATACGATAGGCAGAAATGCTTTTGGTATTATAATTATGGTGGAGGTCAGGTGAATAGTTAAAAGAGGATTGAAGTTGGATGCACCGAATCACTACCATAATAATAATCTGCATAATTTCCTAACCTTTTTCTTCTTTATTCCAATTCCCTATCCTAATCCAACCAAGAGACGTAAGGAATTGCCACTTCTTGTACTAACAATCTACGTAAACTAATACTTTATTTAATAAAAAATATTTAATATTTTACATAATATAAAATGAAAAATAGTTTAAAATAAAATATTTTAATTTTTTTACAAAAATATAAAAAATATAGAAACAAAATCAAAATTAGTCTTGTGAAAATCGAAGAGAGATGTTGTTTCTTGAGATATTGAAAAATAAAAAATGCTTGTTGAACAAAAATCAACAAACATTAAAACATTAAAATGACATTAAAAATATAGAAAGTAGTTTCTTGAGATATTGTTTAACAAACCTTAAAAAGTAAAATTTAGGAATTTGTGTTTCTATTAGTCTATTACATTGAAAAGAGATGTAGTAGCAACAAAGTTCTCCATGCTCCAAATTTTATGCTTGTTGCTTACTTCAATACTTTATTTTGATGCTGATATTAGACACATGATAGAATATATATTAAATTTTTTTAATTAATATTTGATGAGGCAACAAAATGATAAATTAATTTTAAATTTTTTTATATTCTTTCTTTTTAATGGAAACTCTTATTCTAAATATGAATTGTGTCATAACATTTAGAATAAGAGGGAAAAACAAATTAACTCAGACTGACATGATCAACTTTTACAAGTATGTGAAGAAAGAGAATATGATTGTTGACATTGTTGGGACGTGAAAGTCACGTGGTAAAGTTGCGGCGTAATTTTCATGTCGCTGAATGATTTATATATTTAATTAAATCACGTTACACCAAGACAGTAGCTCATTTTCATCAAACACTCTTCTTCTTCATTCTTCAAAAATCCCAATCTCCATTAACCCTCCTCTTCTTCAAAAATCCAACTCAATCTCCATTATAAAATCTCTTCTTTTTCATAAAATCCAACTTCAATCTCCATTAATCCTTGTTTTTTCAGGTAAATTTAATTTAATTTTGTCTATATTTTGTTTACAAATTTTTATTTATTGTATTATGGGATTGTAATTTATTTTAATTTTTCTTTGAATAGAAGAAGATTGATATAATAGAAGTAGATTGCAAAAAAGTTTGACAAGAAGATTGAAGGAGTTAGAAGAGAAGAGGTATTTCTTGGAAAAAAAATTTACATTTTGTTTTCTGAATTTAGTTAGATTTCAGGTTGAATTTGGTTAAATTATAATATTGTAATTTTTATTAAATATAATTTTAAAAAATGAGAATATATATTATATAGGTACTTCTTGTTAAAAAACGAAAATATATATAAATAAATATTTATTAATAAACAAAAATATATATTATGATAAGTTATATATCTTAATTTATTTAATTTATTTATTATAAAAATAAAAATAAAACAGAATAATATATAAATTTTATAAAAACAGTTTTAATGTTAATATATATTTTATTTAAAACAAATATAATATAATATTTTATGTATTGATTAAAAACATATATAAAAAAATAGTTTTTTGTATTGAATAAAAACATATTTAAAAAATTGTTTTAATATGTATATATTTAGTAAATTGTTTAATGTTATTATTATAAAAACTGTTTTATAATTAAAAAAAAAATATTATATTTTATGTAGAATGTTAATAAAAATGGATTTATAATTAAAAAAAATATATAAAAACTGTATTATATGTTAATAAAAAATATTTATATATCATATATATATATATATATATATATATATATATATATATATATATATATATATATATATATATATATATATATATATATATATATATATATATATATATATATATATATATATATATATATATATATATATATATATATATATATATATATAGAATGTTAATAAAAACTGTTTTATAATTAAAAAAATTATATAAAATTATTATATGTTAATAAAAAATGGTTTTATAATTAAAAAATATTATATAAAAACTATATTATATGTCAATAAAATATTAATATAGTATGTTAAAAAACATTATATGTCAATAAAATATTATATATAGTATGTTATAAAACATTATATATAAAAAATTGGTTTATGTATTTAATTATTATATATTATATGTATGTTAATAAAAACGGTTTTATAATTAAAAATTATTTTATAAAAACTATATTATATGTCAATAAAAAATATTATATTAATTATTATATATTTAATAAACTATATTAATAGTATATTTAATAATATATAATAAAAAATATTATATATTAAAAATAGTTAAAATAAAAGCATATGTTTATGTTTAATAGTATATATACATAGTATATTTGTAGTAGTAATAAGAACAAGAACAATATGTTTAGGATTATTATTAAGTTGATTAATTAATATTTCTAATTAAAAAAGTTTTGATTATATAAATTTGCAGTAAATGAAATATTATAGGTATTATTGTAGTTGGATGTACGATAGACTATATTCAGGAAGACGCGCACTTAAACACAATTTTATAGACGGAGTGAATGGTTTTATCACGTAGACGTTTGCTCAGGAACGTTGTCGAAGTGAAGGAGGAGTTAGGTGTCCTTGTCTTAAATGTGGATGTAGATATATAATTAGTGACCTAGAGGAAATAACACGTCATTTGCATAGAAAAAGTTTCATTGAAAATTATTGGGTTTGGACGTATAATGGTGAAACACTACCGAGTAATGTACCAGAGACTAGCAACACAGATGCTTCAAGTAGTCGACCGACTATGCAACCGCCTATGGAATTTGAGGAAAACTTTAATCTGATAGGTGATATGGTTGATGATACTTTTGGTGTTAACGTGACCTATGATCAACTAGAAGATTTTGACGGGGAAGAGTTTCCGAATGAGGAAGCGCAGAGATTTTATCAGTTGTTGAATGAGATGAATACGCCATTGTTTAAGGGGTCGTCAGACTCAAAGCTATCAATGTGTGTGAGATTATTGGCCGCCAAGTCAAATTGGAATGTTCCTGATCAGTGTTTGGAGCACTTCGCAAAAAATGATGTTGGAGTCAACTGCAACGAAAGACAACTTGCCTGCGAGTTTCTATGATGCAAAGAAGTTGGTTTCGAAGTTGGGTTTAAGAGTAAGAAAGATTGATTGTTGCATTAATGGTTGCATGTTTTTTTATCACAACGAGTTTGGTACTCAAGATGGATCGTCGGAGGAATGTAAGTTTTGTCAGAGTCCAAGATATAAAGTTCGCAATAGAGCCATTAACAGTAAGCAAAAACGTGTAGCAGTAAAGTCCATGTTTTATCTTCCAATAATACCAAGGTTAAAAAGAATGTTTTCTTCAATGCATAGTGCAAGTAAAATAACATGGCATCATACAAACAAAACAAGCCCAGACAATATGTGACACCCATCTGACGCCCATGCATGGAAGCACTTTGATGAGGTACATCCTAATTTTGCCGCAGAACCTAGAAATGCCAGGCTTGGATTATGCTCTGATGGTTTTTATCCAGATGTCCAAGCGTCTGGAAGTGCGTATTCTTGTTGGCCAGTTATTGTAACCCCTTACAATCTCCCTTCTGAGATGTGCATGACAAAACCATACATGTTTTTGACGTGCGTCATTCCAGGACCGTCGAGTCCAAAAACCGGAATTGATGTGTACTTACAACCTTTAATTGATGATTTAAAGAGGTTGTGGAATAATGGAGAATGGACTTATGATATATCCCATAAACAAAAATTTTCTATACGAGCTGCCTTGATGTGGACCATTAACGACTTTCCAGCATATGGCATGTTGTCTGGTTGGGGTACGCATGGAAGAATGGGTTGTCCGCATTGCATGGAATGCACTAAGGAGTTTACATTGGATAAAGGGGGGAAAACTCGTGGTTTGACTGTCACCGTAGATTCCTACCATCAAATCATCCCTTTAGAAAAAACAAAACAAATTTCAAAAAGGACGAACGGGTAACAGATTTGCCTCCGCCTCGATTGTCACTAATTGCTATATGGAACCAAGTTTGTGAACTTCCAAAGTTTACAGATACTGGCAAAGCATGTAGAATTGAAGGATATGGGGTCACACATAATTGGACAAAAAGAAGTATATTTTTGGGACCTCCCGTATTGGAAAGATAATTTGTTGCGCCATAATCTTGATGTTATGCATATTGAGAAGAATTTTTTTGATAACGTATTTAACACAGTGATGGATGTTAAAGATAGAACAAAAGATAATGTGAAGGCTAGACAAGACATGGAAATTTGGTGTAATCGTAAAGAGTTGGAATTGAATCCTCAACCAAATGGAAAATTATTTAAAACCCAAAGCTTGTTTCAGTCTGACCCCCCAAGAAGCTAAAGCGGTTTGTGGATGGCTAAAATTATTTAAACCCAAAGTTGATGAAGTTGAAGTTAATGATGTGATTCCAGATGAACACACTACAAGTTTATCTGATACAATGGTTGAGGGGAATCAAGTTGATGAGGATGAAGATCATGAAGATTATGGATCCGAGGATAATATCACATCAGATGACGAGGATGATATGGATGACGAGCATGACGATTTAGAATAGTGAACCTATATTAATGAGAATTGTGTCTTGTAATTTTACTTAACGAACCATCTATTGAATGAGTTAATGAATATGTATTCATGAGAATTGTGTCTTGTAATTTTACTTAACGAACCATCTCTTGAATGAATTAATGAATATGTATTAATGAGAATTGTGCTTTTCAAATATATTATATGTTAACTTTTATTTTCTATAAATAGGTAAAAATGCCACCCAAGGATAATAAGGGTAAAGGTCCTAGTGATAGTGGTAGGAAGCCCAGGCGTACAAGGGTAGTAGTATGCCAGTCACCTCACTATGCCACGTGTCCTCCCCCGCAGAGTCAGGTTCAATCATATGTCCATGGATAGTACTATGCCTTTTACGCCATTACTATCCTCTCAGAGTCCTCTTCAGTTCTCATCTGGGAATCCATCTTTTATTAGTCCATCTGGGACCCCACCTGGTTTACCATTCCAGCAGACACAGGTGCCCTCATCCTTCCAGCACAGTTTTCCATTTCCCACACAGATACCCTCATTCGTGCAGCAGCCTGGAGGATCCAGCACCCCACTTCCTACACAGATACCCCTCATTCGTGCAACAGCCTGGAGGATCCAGCACCCCCACTTCCTACACAGATGCCCACATCCGTCCAGCAGCCTGGAGGATCCACCTCTTCACGACCCACACAGACTGGTCGCACCCCACATCCCACACAGGTACTTGTATCTGATGATCATGCAGAGTCGGATGATGACGATCTTGGTATGGATGATGATCAGATAGATGGGAGAGATCTTCGAGGGGATAATGATCCGAGTGAGATTAATACCATTGATAGGAGATTTTGGATTTGGCCTGAAGGGAACTCGTAAGTTTCTTATTTATTGATTTTTATTTATAAGTACACATTTCCATTTTTAATATAACTTTATATACTTAATTATGCTAATTCAATTATTGTTGTTTTAGTTTCGGGTCGAGTCGGAATGCTGCCAGGGTTATAAATTATATAATTCAGCAGAATTATACAAATTTTTTGAAGAGTTTTAGAGAAGTTTCGGATAAAGACGAATGGTTTAAGCAATTTTAGGTATAATTAATTTATTTCCTAAGTTATTTTTATTTAAATGACCTTTTCATTATTGTTATAATTTATCTAACTATTTATTTTAATGTCATACAACATTGCAGGCGGAATGTGTTTGGGATCCACTGAACCATAATAAAGTTTAAAAAAAATTATTTTGGCAGGAGTTCAAGACGACTTTCTGACATGCTACGACGTGTTAGAGAGAATTGACAACTTTTGGGCATTCGTTCCAAATGGATAGGCAAAGAAGTTTTTGAACAACTTCTTAAGTATTGAGAATCGGATGAATTTAAGGCTAAATCTGAAATTGCAAAGATGATGAGGGCATCGGAAAAAGGGATTGCTTTAATGCTGTTGGAAGTATCAGTACTGATGAGCATGCTCGACGCATGATAATTATTACCATTTTTTAAAGTCATATTCGGATTTATAACATATATTATTAATTTAAGTTAATTTTTTTATTTAGGCTAAGCATTTGGGGAGACAACCATTGATGACTGAGCTGGTTACCGAAACTCGGACAAAGAAATCGGGGGAATTTATTGACGAGCGTACAAAAAAAAGCCCTGGTAAGTTAATTTATATTTATATTTTTTTATTTTTTAAGCAATTTTGTGACGTGATTTTCACGTGGCAAGTGAGATGTTATGGCGTGAAAATTGAGTGCCAACTAATAAGTTGTGGCGTTACAATCACGTGGCTATATGTTTTTTATTTATTTTTATTTAATTTAATTTCATTAACTTTACTTATATATTTAACTTGATTTTTTTATTGTATGTGTAGGAGGATTATCAGGCCTTGCTTGTAGAATTTCTGACCCATAATCCTCAGTATACTCCTCCTCCGGAAAAACCAGTTCATCCATATGTGAATTTCTATATTTGGAGTCAAGTTATTGGGGAAAAGGGGTCTAACTGGTGCTTTTTTGGTGGTGGAAATTTGGCGGACACCTTGAGGAGTGAGGATAAAACTCTGTATCAGAGAGCTGCGGACGGTGAAGGAGGGTCACGTCAAACAAATTTGACACTAGATCAGTTAGAAACGGTAAGACAATTGGCTAGACGCGAGTCCGAAGAACGTGAGGCCGCATTGAAGACCCAAATGGAGGCGGCATTGAAGGCCCAAATGGAGGCAATGAGGGGGCGAACATAATAGAGAAATGGAGACAGTGGCGAAGAGGCAGGCTGATACGGAGGAGCAAATGCGATAAATTTATGCAAGCATTTGGTGGAAATCTCAACAATGGTGGCCAAAATAATAACCACCAAAATAATGATGACTTTCTTCGCGACTTTTCCGACGACTCGATGATCCTTCTGCTTAGTTTTATTTTTATTTTCTATTTAGTTTTTTATTTGTGTACTAATATAAATTTATAATCATATTTTATATTTAAAAATATTAAATTTAAATTTTAGTTTATTAATTTTATTATATTAAGTTAATTAATTTATATATTTTGATATATTTAGGTTTATTTTTGATAATTTGATTTATAATAATAAATTTAATAAATAAATTATAATATTTAATTTATAAATTTAATGAAACGGAAAATAATATTAATTATTATATCAGAATTATTATATTTAAAACAGAAAATAATTTATATAAAAAAAAAAAGTTGCGACGTGTTTTCCACGTCATAAATTAGTGACATGAAAAACACGCCGCAACATACAACGTAAAAGTGAATATAAAACCTGCTCTGACCTCTGCTCTGCTGTGATTGCCTT